>JAHPZR010012918.1:0-25799 GCA_019787425.1 Platygyra sinensis
ATACACCGTTAATTACAGCTTTAGGGGCTTATAATTCAAAAACAGCACGGTGAATTTTTTTTTATATTATCAACATTTGATAAGCATGATAAGGCGCAACTTTAGGCAAACTTTAAGAAAAATCTTTAGGTGGCGTTCAGAGCCACCTTAAATTTTCGAAAATTTAAGGTGGCTCTGAACGCCACCTACAGAATTTTTTTAAACGTTGCCAAAAGTTGCATCTTATCCTGCTTATCAAAGATGTGATTTACAAGGGTTTGTATGGGAACTTTACGGGTTTGATTTAAATACCTAAAATCTAATGTTCTGTGAATAAAACTGACTTACCTTGCTTTCCTGTCGTATTATTTGTTGTTCACAGTGTTTGAGGCCATTTTGAAGCGTTTTCAGCGAGTTAGCGCTGGTGGCGCTCCATAACATCTAACCTGACCTGTGACACTAAAAACCTCATCTACATGATTCAATGTAACCGCTGTAATTTACAATACATAGGAGAGACGAAACGACGTTTAAAAGACCGATTTAATGAACTTCCGCCGTACAATAGATAACCCTAACACCAAATCTAAACCTACTACTGCCGCAGAACATTTCCTGTCCTCTCCTAACCACACTGCTAACGACATGCAATTAATACCCATCGAAAAAATCTTCTCTAACCGAGACTCTATTCGCAAGGCCAGGGAGGCTTTTTTAATTCAAAAAGGCAGAACACTAGATCCTGACGGTCTTAACATCCGTGAAGAAACATTTTAACTGTTTTCTTTTATTATGTAAATTTATTATTTTATTTCACCATATGTTTATCTTTAATTCACACTGTCAACCATTTTTACGTATTTCCGGTAATATGCTACATAAAAACACATGCCAATGTAAAACTCCCATTGTACCTGAAGAAGGCTGGTTTGGCCAGCCGAAATATAGTACACCTTCAAAAATCATTCTACGTTGTGTCGGTTTCTGCCTTCATATTCTTCAAAATGGCCATCATTCTAAAAAACTTTAAACGATTACTTCAAAATGATTCCGATACTGGTAGAATTTTTTCGCAACCGCCATTAATTTCATTCAAACGCGACAAAAACATAGGTAACTTTTTAGTCAGAAGTTTCTATGCATGGCAAATGAACAATGGTTTGTGTTAATTATTTTGTGAACTGACTCAAAGCATTTTTCCTGTCTCTTCAATTGGGAAGTTCAAGTCTTCCTCCAAAACTCAGACCAAGCGAAGCTCTGTTTTGCACAATTTTGCAAGCAGGGAATAGAAAGAAAATTTCCAGTCCTTTGGCGTTTATATAACCTGAAGCACTGCAATGATGAGTTCAGCCACCCCCGGGAGGGGGGGTGGCTTCGAAAGTTCCGACCCAGTCATGATTGAATCACCCTATTGCAACAAATGGTAAACAACAGTGACTATAATAGCAGTACCCACATGCATCGACCAATTAATAATGATAAGGTTTTCAGTCATCCGACTACAAGCTTTTGTCATTCCACCATCCCACCATTCTATTATTCCACCATTTTTCCATTCCACCATTCTTTCATTCCACCATTCTCCCATTCCACCATTCTTCCATTTCACCATTCCACCATTCCACCATTCCACCATACCACCATTCCACCATTCCACCATTCCACCATTCCACCATTCCACCATTCCACCATTCCACCATTCCACCATTCCACCATTCCACCATTCCGCCATTCCGCCATTCCTCCATTCCGCCATTCCGCCATTCCTCCATTCCGCCATTCCGCCATTCCGCCATTCCGCCATTCCACCATTCCACCATTCCGCCATTCCGTCATTCCTCCATTCCGCCATTCCGCCATTCCGCCATTCCGCCATTCCACCATTCCGCCATTCCACCATTCCGCCATTCCGCCATTCCGCCATTCCACCATTCCACCATTCCACCATTCCGCCATTCCGCCATTCCGCCATTCCGCCATTCCGCCATTCCACCATTCCTCCATTCCTCCATTCCGCCATTCCTCATTCCTCCATTCCGCCATTCCGCCATTCCGCCATTCCATCATTCCACCATTCCTCCATTCCGCCATTCCGCCATTCCACCATTCCACCATTCCTCCATTCCGCCATTCCGCCATTCCGCCATTCCGCCATTCCGCCATTCCACCATTCCACCATTCCGCCATTCCGTCATTCCTCCATTCCGCCATTCCGCCATTCCGCCATTCCGCCATTCCACCATTCCGCCATTCCACCATTCCGCCATTCCGCCATTCCGCCATTCCACCATTCCACCATTCCACCATTCCGCCATTCCGCCATTCCGCCATTCCGCCATTCCGCCATTCCACCATTCCTCCATTCCTCCATTCCGCCATTCCTCCATTCCTCCATTCCGCCATTCCGCCATTCCGCCATTCCATCATTCCACCATTCCTCCATTCCGCCATTCCGCCATTCCACCATTCCACCATTCCTCCATTCCGCCATTCCGCCATTCCGCCATTCCGCCATTCCTCCATTCCGCCATTCCGCCATTCCGCCATTCCACCATTCCTCCATTCCGCCATTCCTCCATTCCGCCATTCCACCATTCCTCCATTCCGCCATTCCGCCATTCCACCATTCCGCCATTCCACCATTCCACCATTCCTTCATTCCGCCATTCCACCATTCCGCCATTCCGCCATTCCTCCATTCCCCCATTGCTCCATTCCACCATTCCACCATTCCACCATTCCGCCATTGCACGCCCTTCAGGAATACCACAGCAACAAACCGATGAGAGTGAGGATCTTTAGTAGACCTCGATCAGTAGAAATTTTAGAATACAAAATATAGAAATGTAGTGCATTCCTACGGTGGCCCATAAGGGACATGGAAATCTATTTCTTTTATTTTCATGAAATTTTAAAATTAGCACTTTTCCATGTCTTGGTCAAATTTTTATTTCGCCAATTTAAGACGTTTGCAGAAAAACTCAAGATTTTCAGTAAACGCAACTATTATTTTAAAAAAAACGCAATCTTTTTTGAAAACTCAGTTTTTAGAAAAAACTCAGCTTTGTTTTGAAAAACACTACTTTTTTCCAGGACGATTATTTGTTCTTCAACCTCAGGTTTGTTTTAAAATACTAATTTTTTTAGAAAACTTTTTCTTTAAAAACTGAGGGGTTTTTTTTCAAAAAAAAAATTTTTTTTTAAAAACTCAGCTTTTTTATTAAAAAAAAAACTCAACTTTTTTTTTAAAAAAAAACTCAGGTTTTTTCCAAAAAAAACTCAACTTTTTTTTTAGAAAACTCAGCTTTTACAAAGAAACTCAACTTTTTTTAAAAAAACCAGGAGCCATAATCGGGGACGGAGACCGTAAGCGCGCGCCATTTCTAGTATTGGGGTTGGCGCCATGATATGGGACAATTTTTCTATTTTTAGAACAAATTGCGCCATCGCCTGCGGCACACGCGCGCACATTGCTGCGAGGATTTTCGCGGATGTCGCGCAGGGGAAATGGCGTCCGAAATTCCCGAAATCGTTTATGCTTTTGGATCCTTTTGGCCCATCACTCAACGCCTTCATGGCTGTTGGAATTTTGATTAAGTATTTCCGCCGTAAGTTGCTCCAGTCTGAGTGAAGACGGTGCCTTATTTAGGTATGTCCCGCTTTTTATCTCTGACCAAGTTGAGTTCCGCTGCTCCTTTTACGACAACTTCACATTACTCCAATCTAAATTTCACATATGAAGAAGATTAACAGCTTTTCCATAACACAGAAGAAAAAAGAACTAGTTGGATATAGCGGCGTTTAGGCCCAATAAGTGACAATAGGTTTATGTCCGTAGATGCTGCTTAGTTTTGTTTGTGTAAATCCAATAAATTGTCTGTTGTCGATGAGTTAGAGCGCCCGCCGATGCGTGTTTTGCACAGCTAGTAAAACATGACTAATTGGACTTCGCACTTTGGTGTGAAACTTATATCGAACTCATGTAACATCTCTAATGTTTAAGGTTGATTAATGTTTGAGAACATCTGGATATTAAAAGCTTAGCTGAAAATATGTGAAAACAGCAGAAATAATCAGAAAAGTTACGATGACGCTTGTAATCAAAACTCGAATAAAGATTTCGATTGAGTTAAAACTCCTTGTCTATTTTATTTTCGCAGCGTAAAGTTTCACTAAGTGAAAGAAACACACATGATGTTAGTAGCCTTTTGGCGAACGTTAGTGAAAATTGTTGTAGTATCTCAGCACAAAAGACGACGAAACAAATCTTTTTCACGATTTTGCTTGACAATCTGAAAACACCGACTCGGACTTGAAAGTGCACGCGCTGCACTATGCAAATGAACTACTCGCACGCGTCAGACAAAAACTTTTGCAAACTAGCCAAACGAGCAGAAACAACAAGAAACTATCAAAAACAGGTTCTGGTAATGATTAAGCATTGTTTGGCAAACTTACAAATTAACAGCTCGATACCGGAGTAAACAGTGTTCTTACAGAACTCTATAGAACAAACACAAAAGTTTACGCGTACAACTACATAGCCGGTGAGCGGATTTTATTCATTCACAGCGCGAAATTAAAGAAATTCTCGACCTTGAAAAACACACCTTTTCCATTAAATCAGAGCATAAAAGTACATAGAAGAGCCCTGCTTCTTCTTCTCTGCCTTAGTCCCTGCCATTGCTGTGAAAAATCGGCAAGAGGATCTCGCAACTCTCACAATAATTCATCACACAACGTGACAACATCCACGCGAGAGGCCAAGACTCGTGCGTGGATCAGCGCGGATATATGACGTCAGGATGGCGCAATTTGTTCTAAAAATAGAAAAATTGTCCCATGTCATGGGTCCACGCGCATCCCAAGACTTACGGTCTCCGTCCCTGATTATGGCTCCTGAAAAAACTCAACTTTTTTTTTTTGCTTAGAAAACGCAACAATTTTTTAGAAAACAGTAAACAACACCGCAGCCCTGTTGAACGCAGGCTCGAATCGAGACAAGATGGCGATACTGACGAAGAAAGTAAGCTTACTTTTCCGTCTATCGAGTTGCATAAGCACAATGCCAGGGTACATTCCAGTAACACCAGGAAATTCTGATCGAATGTTATTTCAATCTTGGATTGGACTACTCAGAAATAATTGATTTCCTTTTACTCGTACATGGAATACGACTAAGCGTTCGTCAGCTTAAGAGGGTTCTTTCATCAAAAGGTTTATGAAAGAAGAGAAGAAATCACAGCGATATAGAAGAGGTTATTGCAGCTATTGAAAGAGAGTTAGATGGCTCTGGTAGCCTGATTGGATACCATAAAATGCATCAAAGGCTTCGCGTCGATTATGGCTTGGTTGTAAGCAGCGAGACTGTTCGGCATGCTTTGAAACTACTTGACCCTGATCAGTGATGGTGTCGAAACTGAAAGGCGATCGCAATACAAGTTAAAACGGAGGGCATAGTCTGCCAAGGGACCTAACTTAATATGGCATCTAGATGGCTATGACAAATTAAAACCATTTGGGTTGTGTATTAATGGGGCAATTGACGGTTACAGCAGACGAATTCTATGGCTCGAGGTAGGATCGTCGAATAATAATCCTCGCATCGTAGCACGCTATTTCTAGGATTATGTAAAGCAGCTGGGCGGTGTTCCACGAACTATAAGGGGAGACAGAGGTACTGAGAATGTAAACATTGCCGCTATGCAGTCATTTCTTCGAAGAAATGGGACGGACTCAATGGCTGGAGAGAAAGGCTTTCTTTATGGCCGTTCAGTATCAAACCAGAGGATTGAGGCTTGGTGGTCATTCCTACGCAATAATGATACTGATTGGTGGATATTTTTTTTAATGACTTGAGAGATGTTGGTTTACATTGCGATGATAACCCGTTGCATGTAGAATGCTTGAGGTTCTGCTATATGCCTCTACTCCAGAAGGAACTCAATCGTGTTGCACAACATTGGAATCTTCACAAGATTAGGTCATCTTTGAATGAAGAATCTCCTCCAGGACAACCAGACGTCTTGCACTTTTTGCCAGAATTAAACGGAGTAAGTAGTTATCTTGAATCCGTAGATGATGATGATGAATTGCTAAAGGCTGAGGAATTGTGCTGCGAGAATCATATCATGCAAGCCGATGAGACATTTGTGGAGCTTGCGCAAATGATTATGGATGACAATAACCTGCAAATACCGAGAACACCTGTGGAGGCCTTTAATCTCTATAGTGAAGTGCTTTATCATATCGAGAACATGATCTGACAGAAAGTTTCACGCCGGGCAATGAGCATTAGTTTAAGCAATCAGTGTACACTTGGATAGAATGAATTAATACTTGTACCTACACGAATAAGTACCATGTTTTCTTATTTGTTTGGTAGGCTATCAATAGGTTCCTAAGTGGGTGGAAACAGCGAAACGTTAAAACCGCGAGCGAGGCAAGCCAATGACAAACTTCCTTCTCTTCCCCATTTCGCTCTTTTCTCCATTAAGGAGTTCGTTCACAGCCCACTTGACAGGAAAACTCTCCCTGAAGATAACGTTTTTCAACAGATATCATAGTTCCTTATCCTTTTTTTAATTTTGCTGTCACTAAGATTTTCCATGTATTTCTTACCGATTCCATGGTAAGCGCGGACAGCTTGGTGTTGTTCAGTTTATTTTTGAACGAATATGCTAAGTACATCTCTCTTGATTAAGGGATAGTTAAATTGGAGCATACTGAACTAAAAGATAGTTGAATCATATCCGAAGAAGAAATGGCTACAGCTGAAAATGTTCTCACAAAAAGAAACTGGAATCTTCATGGTAAACTCAAGTTTGTACTTTATTCTCTTCATTTGTAATCCGGAAAAGAACCGTTTAATAGCAAACAGATTTAGGTCATTTAGCTGTTCGAGATGTACATTTGGCCAGTTAACTAGAACAATACGTATTGGGGAATTATGCCAGTGTAAAGTACTCGGGAATAGACGCTTTTGTCATGAACCAGTATCGTAGTGTGTACAGTGTAGCTTAACGGCCAGAGACATCAATGACATCGACCATTTCAACGGATGATCTATCTTAATACTCTTTCAGTGTCTAATAAAGTTTCCGTAGTTTGTGCTGGCATAAAGGATTTTTCCACTGGCATAATTTGCCCAAATCTAATAATAGACAACAAAATCGTCTCATTTCTTGGTAACAACGAATTCCTTTACTTAACTGGAACAATCAGATATCGAAATATCATCCAATAATACCGGTAACTCAACTTGTCTTTCTTTGCAACGGCGTTTGACACTGTCCCTTAGGCATTACGTGCTGCCTTTCCGTTAGCTTAATTGTCAACTCAACCATTCGAAAAGACCATCAGTTTCAATTAATACTGGTGCACTTCTCCTCTACCACTAACAGTGATCCATGTCTTCTCAACAATAAACTAAAGCGCAAATAAAGGAAGTTAGACATGAGATCTGACAAGATCAATTTGAAACACAACTCGTGGCAAAACGAGAATGGAATAGCGTGACATCTATATATGCTTGTATAACAGCGATAACTGTTTTTACATCAAAAGTTCAAATTTTCTTGCATCAAAAAGTAAAACTGTTATTAAGGATTCAAAAAATAAAATGTTTCTTACATGAGAACGTTTTTTCATTGTTGGAAGTCACTCAAATCCCACAGATCTGGTTGTCACTTAAATGCGTCAGTGTTCTGTAGTTTTATGGCAGCGTGAGAAGATTGAAGAAGGTCTGAGCTTTGGGTCGCATTGCTGTATTGCTCATATTCACAAACTGGACTTTGATCTGGTTGTGAGGGAGCAACACATCACTTCCAGTGCAAAACCGGAGAAACCTACCCAGTAACATGTCGTCTTGCTCTTGATGTAATGAGTGAGCCATCTTGAAACTCTGGATTCTTGTTGATCTTGAATATTAAGCTCCAGACTTTGTAACACGTTTAAAGGAGTTGGAGCACATACACTGTAAAGAGCATGGATCTCTTTGTTGGTAACATCATCCAAGAATGGCCCCATTCCCGCTTACCTTAAGTTAGTTATGTGGAGGAAGGGTTTTGAAATCAGTTCTATTTGAGATACTTGAATCAGTATCTTCTCAATGTTAGAGGCACTTGGTAAGGATGTATGTCCTCCGTTTTAACTTGTGTTGCGATCGCCTTTCGACACCATCAGGCTCAGGTAGTTTCAAAGCATGCCGAACTGTCTGCCTGCTTACAACCCATGCCATAATCGACGCGAAGCCTTTGATGCATTTGACGGTATCCAATCTTTCAATAGCTCCAATAACCTCTTCTATATCGCTGTGATTTCTTCTCTTCTTTCATAAACCTTTTGAAGAAAGAACCCTCTTAAGGTGGCTCCCTAGAGTTTTACTGAGACTCAATAGCGCGCGCTACCATGGCCTGCCAAACGTCAGTATTAATCGCGTGTTCAAAAATGACGCAAGTAATCCTATAAGTAGAAACGAAATCACTTCAGTACTTGAAAGGCGTTAAATCACTTCGGTATAAGTAGCAATAGTCTCAAACTCCGTTCAAACATGTGTTTAAGCCCAGGGCCAAAAAAATATGACAAAAAAGCTCTATAAATAACCGCTAAAAGAGCTCTAATTTAACACTTGCTTTCTCGCACGCAAAACCCACACACTTTCTCATGACGTCACATGAGCGCGCGCCAAAATGAATACCCACGCGCGATACCACGCGTGTTTTTCTGATTTTTTTGAAGTCACGTGAGAAAATAAATGCTAAGTTTCTCGCGTTCCCTTCGGTGAATTTTTTTAAATTTGGCCCAGTTGTAACCACATGCAATTCCTATAAAATACCCTATTTTTGTTAAAATCTGTCAGAGCTAATCTCATATATTTAGAATAATGAAAAATTACAGAATATTGGAAAAACAGTCTGAACAACCTTGACTTTTTACCAGTTCAAAATGTCAGGCAATATCATTTCCATGATGTGGCAAAATATGAAAAAATTTCACCGAAGGAAAGTATAAATATTAAGGAGTTTAGGTCAAAATAAGGAATATATCTGCCTGTCATTAGATGAGATGTTACCATGGTAACGGCCTTAATCCAAAAATTGACAACCAAAACATAAGCCTTATTTTAACAGTACCCATACTGGTAAGTCTCTAAGGGGAAAACTTTAAGAGAAATTAACTACGTTTCGTTTCCTAACTCGCGTTCTATAGGGAGGGTGTTTCGTAATAACTCTAGGGAGCCTCCTTAAACTGACGAACGCTTAGTCGTATTCCATATGCGAGTAAAAGGAAATTAATTATTTCTGAGTAGTCCAATCCAAGATTGAAATAAAATTCGATCAAAGAATTGCGATCAGAATTTCCTGGTGTTACTGAAATGTACCCTGGCATTGTGCTTATGCACCTCGATAGACGGAAAAGTAAGCTTACTTTCTTCGTCAGTATCGCCATCTTGTCTCGATTCGAGCCTGCGTTTAATAGGGCTGCGGTGTTGTTTACTGAGTTTTCTAAAAAAATGTTCCGTTTTCTAAGCAAAAAGGAAAAGTTGAGTTTTTAAAAAAAAAGTTGAGTTTCTTTCTAAAAGCTGAGTTTTCTAAAAAAAAAAAGCTTAGTTTTTTTGGGAAAAAAAGCCTGACTTTTTTTTGAAAAATAGTTGAGTTTTTTTTATAAAAAAGCTGAGTTTTCTAAAAAAATATGATTTTTTTTTTGAAAAAAAACCCTGAGTTTTTAAAGAAAAAAGTGAGTTTTCTAAAAAAAATTAGTTTTTTAAAACAAACGTGAAGTTGAAGAACAAATAATCGTCCTGAAAAAAGTAGTTTTTTTCAAAACAAAAAGCTGAGTTTTCAAAAAAGATTGCGTTTTTTTTAAAAATAATAGTTGAGTTTACTGAAAATCTTGAGTTTTCCTGCAAAAGTCTTAAATTGGCGAAATAAAAATTTGACCAAGACATGGAAAAGTGCTAATTTTAAAATTTCATGAAAGTAAAATAAATAGATTTCCATGTCCCTTATGGGCCACCGTAGCATTCCGTTTAATTTGATATTTTTAAAATTTTTGTTCTCCGTCGGCCCGGGGAGCTTGGCACTAACATTACCCAGGATTCTGTTAGCACTGTGTATGGAGTGAAGCGAAAACTTTCAACATGGCGCTCTCAGTCCCTAAAACGATGTTTCAGCACATGCTCAAAGAAGGAGCAAAGGTATGTTATGAAGTTTAGTGAGCAGCAGCAAAGTGATGTGTTGTTAGTGTTAATCTGTGCCGAAAATCGCCGATGCAAATACGTTTTATGGGGATTTTTGATAGACTCATCGAGCTGACCTCGCCGGTACGGTGGGCACGTGGGATACAATTTGTCAAAATTGTACCTCCCGTAAACAGCGGTACATAAACTTTTTTGTGGCTGTGTTAAGGTTAAGGAGGCAGAAATAACTTGAGTTGTTAGACTTGATACTTCGGTAGTGTCGAGATCTTCAAAGATTAATTGCTGTAAACGTTTCATTCAACTCAGCTGAAGTTTCCTTGTCATTTCTGGCGAGATGATTTACAAAAAAATTCGAGGTGCGTAGATTTGTGTTCTCTTAGGCTTGCTCACGATCTGTGCAAAGTCCAGACACCAGACACTGCTGTCGGGAGAAGCTATAAATAATGTCAGACATGAGGAACATAGCAACAATCTTTGTACAATAATCGTACAATACACACTGTATGTAAACGCCCCGGTGTTTAAGACGGGAGGTGGGGTACTTTAGGAGTTTCTGGGTGGGGTTGTGCCGCTGGGACCCTGGAACCTTTAGCCTATACCAGAGCTAGTTCAGCTGAATTTAACTACCTTATACTAGAGTAAACTCCCCAAATCACTCCTATCCTAAAGTAGCTGTTTTCCAGAAACTGAGGTCACTAGCACAGTCTAAAGAAAAGCCAAAACAAAACCTTATACCACAATCGCTTCTCTCTTTAAAAATTGATTAATTTATACTTGTCCAGTTTTTTTTTCCATCAAGCTCTAAATTTCAGGTTAACCTGATCGAATAAAGAACTGTCACGAGTGTTACTTTTTGGGTGCAACAGAAAAAAAACTTCATTTTTTTATATTTTTGAGTAGCAATTCCTAGTTTCCTTTGTCAAGATTAAATCTTCATCCAACTGGTCAGTTTCATGAAAATAATACTCTATTCTAGACCCAAACGCTCTGATTTATATGTACCCTATGCTAGAGTAAACTGCTTGAAAACCATACCCTTCACAGCAGCACATACCTATATAGCCCATATATGACAGTACCCCCCCCCCCCCCTGCCCTGAGGGGCTTAACGGGACTTACTACAGTTGTGAACTCAACTTTTAAACCTAAATAAACCAAGATGTCTCTCCTTTCTCTAATTACTGTTTGCATTTTGGCTGACGTAAGCTGGAGTGAGAGCAAGAACTTAATGACACAGGGGGTGTTGGGACAAGATGCTATTACTCCAATTTACCTGTGGCCGGAATACAGAAAAGGTCTCTGTACGGGGGCACTTGCTATGCAGGCTAATATGATACTTGACCAATTTAAGTGTTAATAAATTGCCAAAATGAATGAGTAGGCACTAGTAGTTTAATAACATTTCTCTCAATGCCCTACCTCAAAATTTCAGGAATTAGTAATTGGCTCTGATTAATGATTTATGTAAAGTGAACTAAAATTCTGTATGCAGATCTTTAGCAAACTATAAAAAGGTGAAATTTTGCTTATTTCAAAGCTGCCTTGATTGAGAAAAGTCAGTATTCATTCATGCTCATGATGAATCGAACGTGACTAACATATGTTAATATGTTTTTCAGCATTTCTCAGGTCGTGATGAAGCTGTTTTCAGAAACATTTCAGCTTGCCGACAGTTTACCCAGATAACAAGATCATCCCTAGGGCCAAATGGTATGATGTAGTTAAGAAACTCCCAAAGTTTACCTTCATAAAATTTCTCTATAATTTTGATACATTTAACATCAATAGATAGGTTGCTGCAGGTGATGAGGTTAGAATAATCAACCTTCAATAATCTTATTTCTTAGAAAATTGAATATGTCACATCAAGAGAAATGTATGGTAATCAATTAAAATATTTTTTTTATCTTAGTATTTTAACAAGTTAACAAGACTAATCTTATAATTATAAGTAAATGAAACTAAATCCTGATTTTATTTCAAGGAATGAATAAAATGGTTGTCAATCATCTGGAAAAATTATTTGTAACAAATGATGCTGCGACAATAATCAAAGAATTAGAGGTAGGTATCATTTGTTACTTGTCAGGGCTCGAAATTAAAAAAATCGTTAGGTCACCTTTTGGCGACTAACTGAGGAAATATAGTCGCCAGATGCAAAATTTTAAGTCGCCAGTTTTTATAATCAAAATAATGTTTGGGTTCCGCTTGTTGAAAGTGTTCGATATTGTCTGGTATGGCTTGGGACACATTCATACGATAAGTATTTTTTCGACTTACCTACCCATTTCTTTTTAATAATGTAAAACTTTTCATTTTGCGCCGCGGCGCCCAACTTGCATGTTTCGCCGAAAAGAGAGATTTACCTGTATTTTAGCATAAAACATGCTGGCTTCGTTTTCGCGGTAGAAATAAACGACTTCTCAGTTTTCGCATACAATTTCTACAGTTTAATAAATATATCGTTGTTGAGTTAAGCTTTGTACAGAGAAACTAAAAAATGCTCGCAGAAACTTGCTAAACTTACGAAATAAACACAGCATTTTCGTTCCCAACGCGGCTATTTTTATCCTGGAAAGAAATTTGATCGGGGCAGATTTCGATCACGTGCTAGGCAACCACCATGAGCGCACGTCACGCAATCAACAAAACAACGCTATAAATTGTAATTTTCGCCAAGCTTCATCTAAACACTTGATTACCTTTGAGCCTAAGGCTTACCTTTTCTTCTCAAAATTGTTATCGTTCAGCGGTCTTTTTGCAAAATTCTGTGGCTCCTGCTGCTCCTGTGTGGTTCCAGGGAGAGAAACTCTAATGGCGTCGCAGAAAATATTGCGAACGGGAGTCCGTAAAGTTTAGAGGGAACGTGGCTTTTTTATGCGATTTGGCCCATTCTTTTACAACGAACGCAAAGCAGGACGATGTTTATTTTAACTTTAATGCCTTATTGTACTTTTAAATCATGCAAAAGGTCGCCAAACTGGCGACTAAACAAAAGTTTTGGTCGCCAAGGAGAAAAAGTTAGTCGCATTGGCGACCATATTGGTCGCAATTTCGAGCCCTGCTTGTGTGATTTTATTATTAGCTCAGACATATGTGACATTATGTTCTGTTAATTTGTCTTGGGAAAACTTGTATTGTTGGCTGGCGTTTTGTGTCTTGTTGTTGACATAATTCTGTTGTGAACTTGTTGGAGCATTTAGCAGTTAGGCTAACCCTGGCAAAAACCTTGAAGTGTATATAGAAGCCAGATTAAATACTGAATGGTAGAAGTAGTCAATCATTTAAAGGAGAAGGTCAATCCAAAAAACATATTATTTTTTTTGTCAATGCTAATAAAAGCCTTGCAATATGTTTAGTCACTCACTTAAGTATCTGTCTCTAAAGTGCAGGATTTTCACATAAAATTCATCTCCAAAGAAGCCCAAAATTCAACATTGTTGCCACCACTTTGAACAGTACTCAGCAGTCGGGCCATCTTTTCATGACGTCATTTGTCCAAGACATTTTGTCCAAATAGCTTTGGAAGAGCCTTTTAACTACCACTCTGGGTTATGGTTGCTCTTGAGCCATGCTGAAATAATAGCATTGAAGATGTTGAAGATGTGGATAATCGTCTGGCAAAAAGAGATTTAGCAGACCTTGTGTTTTTTTGTTTTAAATTAGTTGGTGCAATGATTTAATTATTTCATCAACTTAATAAATATAGATGTACATGAAGAAGTCAGTTGTAGGTTTTTTCTCCTTCCTGTCAATTTTGAGTTGGATGGGATTAGCATCACATAAACACAGTATGGCTGCCAAGACAGGTTCAAAATGGCAGCCTCCAAAGATACTTTTGAGACAAATTTCTTCAGGATAGTGGACACTTTAGAGCCTGAATCTTCAGGGACTGGAAAACCTAAATCTTTTCTTGCTATAGGGGAAGGCAAAAAAGGAAGCATTTTTGAGTGACCTTCTCTTTCAACACAGACTGCATAATTTTTCTTAAGTCCTGTTATGGTTCTGCTTCCACTAGGTTCAACACCCAGCTGCCAAGATGTTGGTGTTGGCTTCTCAGATGCAGGAACAGGAAGTATGTAATATAACGACTTCAAACCTTGTGTAGGATTTAGTTGTTGAAAATTCTTAGCTAGGGCATAGGAGCAGGGCTTCTGACATTTCCCATGGTTGCAGAGCCGCAAATTTCAAGTAAATTAGCCAAATCCTGCAAAATTCACAAGACGCAGATACTATAAGCCAAAATTCACTAGAAATCGTACCAAATATACGTTGTTACCACATATTTGAAACTTAGCTTGGCTGCTGGGGCCAAGACTTCATCACTGCAACAAGTAAACAACATCCCAAAACTACTGGGCACTCACTGTGGCCATGACATAAAAAGCTTTGCCATTGGTACATCTCTTAAGTACATTGTTGTTGAAAGAGTAAATGATGATCTCTGTTAAAGAGAACCTCATGTCAAACAAATACAAACATGTACAATCAACACTTACAAGGAGTCGCTGTTTCTTTTGCTGTTGTTGAGGCATAGGCTAACATCATTTCCCAAAACAATCACAAAATTCCCATCTTTTTTAGTCAAAAACATTTATCAAATCAGTGCAATACCAATTGCTTGCCAGTGAAATTCGTCTAGAAAAATTCCTATGAAATCAGCCTTTTTTCCGATGATTTTTCAGCAAATTTTGTACCCAAAATTCTGCGAATTTCCTACGAAATTGGCTGTTTTTTCTGCAAATTTGTCTCTGAAAATCACATGAAATTTGACTTAATTTCTGCTGCCTGTCAGAACTCCTGTTAGAAGGAGCTTTATATACTTCTATTGTTTTTCATATACCATACATACTCCAAAAAGCAATACCGTAAGTAACATGGCTATACAACTAGCTCAACAGTCTAAGGACTTTATTGAAAATAATAATATTGCTGTTGAAAAGCTTGGTCAGTCACTGTGGCTGTGTGGTGGTCAATTTTATGAACAGAGTTCCACTTAATGTAAACTTAATATATCTGCTGATATTTTTGTCGAAGCTTGAGAGGTTTTCATGCTGTTGGTTTTTAATTTCACTTGCCCATGTCATTTGCAAGGTTGGAGATGGAACAAATTTTGTTTTAGTCTTTGCTGGTGCACTACTTGATGCAGCTGAAGAGCTTCTCAGAATGGTGAGTACCATTGTGTTTCGCTTGTAGCTGACAATTCAACTTAAACTAGTAATTACAGTGAAGACACAGATTCATAACCCTTGGCATCTCTCACAGAGGTCATTTAGCTTCCTGTAATCTCATCTGTCAATCAGTAAATTGATAAAGGTTTGGCCATTGTGAACAATTTAATACATTATGGTTAACTACATTAACACCAGTGTCAGACATTAGCACTCGCCCGCTCGCCCAGGCGAGTGTGAAAAGTGTCGGGCGAGTGCAAATTCTAGATCACTCGCCCATTTGGCGAGTACAATTTTTGTCACCAAGAAATTATTTAAATATTAAAATAATGTTTTTACACTCCATTTTGGCAAGAAAATTCCTAAACATAAACTTACCATTTCTATTTTATAAAGTTTTGTATTCCGAAAGGCAAGTGACATACTACATTCGGCTAAACAATATGGCTTCCCTCTAGTGATAATTACATATCGCATCTACTTGTACAAAGTAATACTGCTGGTCACTATCGAGCCATCGGTGATCGGGTAGATATGGCACCTAAAATAGAGACCACTCCTGAGAAGAACAGACACGTTTGCTCGCAAACTGCAGGGATTTCACGAAGATTCATCAATAAAAAATCTACTTGAAATATAAAGTAAGTGCTTCCATTGCGTTTCCTTGGGATTTAAGGTCTTTAAATAGAATTTTTCATTGAGGAAATAAACCTCGGTCTGCCATAGTGCTTGATGACGTTGCAAGCGAATTGTTTTCCGTACTTTCCCAGCTTTCTGATCATTGCGTGTTCTCCCGTAAACTGATCGCGTACAAAATAAAAAATGTGGATATATATTTCAAGAGTCTCCAAAGTAGTCAAAGAGAAAAAGGAAGGAAAAAGCCCCGAAGGCTACCTGTGATCAGTCCAAGGAATAAAAGATGACTAAAATGGTTGGAAAAACGCAGGGGTTGAAAGGTGAGGGGGGGGGGGAATTTTTGGGCGAGTGAAAACTGGTCCGGGCGAGTGCATTTTGCGGGTCACTCGCCCGAATGGCGAGTGCTCTCAAAATTAAGTGTCTAACCCTGATTAACACTGATAAAAGTATTTTTCCTTGCTAGGGTCTCTCACCTCCTGAAGTGATTGAAGGATATGAGAAAGCATGCAAGAAGGCCTTAGAAATTTTACCAGGTAAACTTTGTGGTATTATCTAAAAACAAAACTTGTTAATGATCTTTCCCAACTTCATGTGACAATGAGTCGTAAGCTCAGCTGTTAAAAGAGGGCACTGTCTAATGAAGAGATTAGTAGTGGATATCACAGTGGGTTAGTGTGAATTTTTCATTATTTTGTCTCATTACAGAAGTGGCATTTAAGATTATGGGGATACAATCATGTATGTGGCAACCCAATGGTCCAACAGTCCAAATTTGAACCCTGGTCTTAGGCATTGCATTCTTGGACTAGACACTTCACTTTACTTTAAGACACATGATCTCCATTTTACCAGTGATACAGTTCCAGGTACTATCATGGTAACTGAAGTCGTACAAGACAGTTCAGATAACACATTCAATCTTCCTTTTAGATTTGAGCTGTTCAAGCTTATCAGATCTTAGAGATAGTGAAGAAGTTACAAAAGCGCTTAAAACTGCTGTAGGCAGTAAACAGGTACACATCTCACTTTAAACACTCTTTATTGTGCATACTACAGAGGTCAGACTGTTGACACTTTCGGGCTGCACTGAACATTTTTATCCAGAGTGAATCACTATCGATGGCTATGATAGTAACACTTGAACTTCTGTAAAAGGAAACACACAGTCACAAGCCAAAAAAGGAAAGAAATCAATTTGTTAGCTCAGATTACAAGTATACAGTTCCCTAGTTTCAGGTTAAATGAGCTAGTGAAATTGTCAAACCCTGCAGTGCATTTTCTGACTTATTCCTTCATTTTTTTGTCCCAGTATGGAAATGAGGATTTCCTGTCAGAGCTTATAACAAAAGCATGTGGTAGGTGACAACATATCATCACTGTCTGTGGCATTTACTGTTTTCTTTAGTTCGCTTCCAAGTGAATGCAAAAACTCATTAATAATTCATGAGCCAAACAGTCTATCAAAACACCAATAAAGCGTCATGTGCATGAGCTTTATATCCCGATAAAACACTCAAGATATTAGCATACAAGAAAAACAAGCTATGCCTTATCAGTATTCTTTTATATAAAGAATACTAACTTGAACCTTTGTTCGGACTCCCAAGACACATGCTTTTTCAGGAATGTTTTTGAAGCCGTTCAAAAAACTCACAGCACATGTTTTATCGGGACTAAAACCACTCAACTGCGCCTTGTGGTTTTAATCCCGATAAAACACTCCTTGTCGTTTTTAAACATTACATAAAGGAATGACAATACATAGCATGCCAGGACTGGCATAGGTTTTGATTCACCTGTAGCCTTGATCTTCACATCAATAACAAAATTGTTACTTCATGGACGAATTGTATCAACTACAGACCAGTTCACCTGTAACATCAAGGATTCATGAAGCATGCACAGCCATAACAGGTGCTACAGACCACTGCTCTTATTGACAGCCCTACACACTGTACACTCATGATCTAGTGCTCAGAACTCCTCTTGCATTTCATGGTAATAACACTGAATGAAAGCAAACTGTCTGTAGTTATACATTTTAAATGATTACCAAAATAGGATGACAGCATAGTGCTATTCAAGGTCTGACCGACGCAAGTATGAATTGCATGATACAAAGTCCTGTTACCAATATTGCTGATGAAATAACAGAGTTTAACCATTGGTTAATAAGCCTAATAATGGATTAGAATTAATTGTACCAATTGTACTGCTGAAAACTGGAGTTTGTTTTTTTTAACAAGGTGCACAAGAATAGGAACTTATTGAAGTACTGCTGCCCCTAAAAAGTAACGTGCACAAAATGACATGTACTGTAAAGTTTACACTGTGCTAGTTATGCCAAAGTTGAGCCTTGGTATAGTTTTGAATGAATAATTGGTAAAATTAATGTAACCATAGTCACACATTTTTTTCTTTGTTTTATCATTAGTCTCAGTACTCCCAGAGAAAAGTCCATTTAATGTCGACAATGTCAGAGTAGCAAAAATTTTGGTGAGTTTTCAACTTTTCATGTACTTGGCTGGGTTGTTCGAAAGCCGGTTAAAGATAACCCATGATTAAATGTTGACTGTGACCGCATTATTTTGTTTAAAAATGTTTTTCACCTCTAATGTTTGGTGTAGTTTGAGATTACTACAGCTTAAAACTGCAGGGCAAACAATATGAAAAGAACACCACCAAAAAGTTACAAAACTGAAATCAAAATTCTCGCTAACTGTGGGTTAGCTTAATTAGGCTGTGAACAACCAAGCCCAGGTGTACATGTACTAGTAATTAGATAGACCTATGAATTGAATAACAGAACAAATTAACTTTGATAATAAGCAGTGCCTTGGGAAATAGGAACCAGTTGCACTTAAGATCCCAAGGTACTGTTACAGTAACATATTGATGATGAACTTTGGGGCAATAATTGGAAGAAGACTGCAAAGCAGTCCAACATTGAGACCGACATTCTGGAGTGATATTTCTGATCCTATAGTAAAAGTAATATCTAGTACAACAGCAAATATTCTCGGTAAATGTGTACTAGTCAACTCCTTCATGCAGTTGGATTGTGAATTCTCTTTCGTGTCTGTCTGTTAAAGGGTTCAGGAATCCACAGTTCAGAAGTAGTTTCAGGAATGGTGTTCAAACGAGAGGTTGAGGGTGATGTCAAAGCACTGAGAGATGCCAAGATTGTAGCGTTTTCATGTCCACTGGATTCAATGAACACAGAAACCAAGGTCAGTTGAGTTAAAACAGCTGGAAAGTTTTCTGGTTGTTAATGAGGAATTGTGAAAGATCAAGAGATCTTGCACTCACCAAGTAGAGATAATTATTGTCAAAATATCTGTTTGTTGGGTCTGGTGACCCTCCTAAATGGGAGAATTTTAGTGAAAAAGCAAATGCATTGCGAGAGTGGAACAAATCCAATGATGGGACAAGACAAAGGACTGGAAGGTGGTTGGTGGATGAAGGTAGTACTCTTTTTAAGCTCCTTTTGTCTCCTATCCCTTGGTTCTTTTGCACAATTTATTTTAAGTGAGAAGACAGAGAAGATGTAAACAGTGTAGTCTTGCTAAATCGTTTGACCTTACATTTGCCATGCTATCTGGAACATTGGTTAAGATCAGTGGAGAGCAAGATTAAAATTAATTTTTGGTGAGGGGGAAGGGGAGTTGACTTTCTTCCTGTAATGATCATTGGCCGTTTTCACACTAGTGGACGGACAAATTGTCTGGACGGACAAATCGTCTGATGTGAAAACGGGACAAACAAATTTTTCGACGGACAAATCGTCTGATATTTGGCCGTCTGGAAAGACGGTTTTTTGAAGATGATTTGTCCGTCGAGAGGAACAAGTCGACAACAGTATGACTTAAATTCACATCAGACGGTCAAATGGTTGATTTTCTCGCCGCGGGGAAATGGGACTAGCAACAGAGCGAGGTTTTATGGGAAGTTTCAACATGGCGGAACTCAAGAAGAAACCATCATCCCACCATTGCTGATTCCTCTCTTCGTTTGGGCTTCTAGCCTTCTTGTCGCCTCTGGTGGCGCCTAAAGCAGCAACTGCTGCATAAACTGTTATTGCTGAGCTTTCTGATTCAAGAAGTTGGTACTTGGTTACCATTGACCTGCGACACCAGAAATCTTCGCCCAACAGACGTTTTCTTCTGGAGAAAAGTTTGCTATACATGTGCAGCGTGGCGGCCATTTCGCTTTTACAACCTAACTTGAACCTAGTGCCAGTTCTCTTTGCGCTCAAATGTACTGATTTGTGCTCATATTCTTCTGGTAGTGCGAATTTAAGATGGACAACTTTTCGGCATATGGCCTTCTCGAATTCACATCAGACGAACAAATGCCAGACGATTTGTCCGTCCAGACGATTTGTCCGTCCTCTAGTGTGAAAACGGCCAATGATCATATACTCGCTACTTAGCTAATGATTCATGTTTGCTAAACTGCTCAATTGAACATAGGGAACAGTTCTCATCAGAAATGCAGAGGAGTTGAAGAACTTCAGCAAAGGAGAGGAAGAGCAGCTAGAAAAGGTCAGTCATAAGCATCAGATTTCTCTGTACTGTTTTTCACACATTTTGTGTTTTTTACTTTGGAGAATTTTGACTTTTAAAACAAAGATACTTCACCTTGGATGGCCAGGTCATCATTTTTCATTGTAATGCACTGCGTTCTTGAAGTGTTAAATAGTTACTTGAAATATGTGGAATTAGTATATACCACACAAGTGAATAGTACTTTTTCGTGCGTGCTTTTTGACTAGCTCGGAAGTGCTTAGCCAAGTACTTTTCACCTCTGAGCAGCCGAAGAAAAACAAAACATGGCTTTTGTTGGTATATTGCCACAAATAATGTTGCTCTTTGGGCTGCCAGTTGTTCAGCTTGTGTGGTATATACTAAAACAGTTGTTTGCCTCAGTGTTGGTGAAAGTGGTGGATATTTACCTCCACTTTGGTGAATAATAATTAATAATTAATAATTATTATTAATAATTAATTATTATGTTTTTTTAGTATCTGATATAAACTGCACTCTGATTGGCTAATTGTAGGGCATTATTCTCCTGCACAACCCAGTGGCTGATTATGGGCCCAAGAACCAAAGCTAAACAACTTATTAACCTTTAACTCTTGGTCGTTATGGGAAAATCTCAAACCTCAACCTTGGCATATTGACCTGGCCATCACTTGGTCAATATGGTAATGTCCTGGTTTGAAATTTTCCTGCAAAGACGTCACTGTCTGTTAAATAAAAACTAAATTTTCAGAAATGCTTTTGCTTTAATGTCTGAAACACATTTTTTTTGAAATCCAAGTTTTTGTTTTGTTTTAAGGAAATCAAGTCTATTGTTGACACTGGTGTTAATTGCATTGTATCTGGTGGGAAAGTTGGCGAGATGGCTCTTCATTTTTGTAACAAGTTTAATATTCTAGTAGTAAGGTGAGTTTAGATTTCAAGCTCTGTCTTTTTTAGTTTTATTTGTGTGGTAAATGATTACACCTTTCATGTTTCCATTAAAAGGCTTATTTTGAAACTTCCAAGCCCTCTAAATATCTATGAACTGATTTCATTTTCTCATGGATGGAGGTGCAAGTTGATGTGCATTGTTTAAACTTCTTGAGAGGTTTCTAGTGATAACAATTTTAATCACTTGTTTGCAGGTTAACCTCGAAGTTTGACTTGAGGAGGCTGTGTCGATCAGTTGGTGCAATTATACTTCCAAAATTTGTGAGTTTCCTTCTTTTGTTTTGTAACTGACAAATACCTGTAGATTTAGTTGGGGTATAGAGTGAGTGCAATGTCACACAGTAAAAAATAAAATCAAAAACCATGCAGTGGATAAAGTCAAGAAATTGTAATATTGTAGACGATAAATAAGGAAAACAGTTCTCCACGTTTAAGGTGTGTGTGTTGTCCCAAAGTTGAGATATTCGTCGACATGTTTCGCGCAAAATTATAGAGCTTAGTATGGAGCCGCCATATTGGAGGACCTCCTTGGTCTTCCAACATGGCGGACGGTAAATAGTGTGAACATCTGGAACTTACTTTGGCTATCTAGTCAACTCATTTTCTGAACCAAGCCAAAAAACCATTTACACAAGCACTCTTCCTAATACTAAAACTCCTAAAATGGCTGAAAATCACGAGATAAGTGTATATTTTTCGACAAACGTTATCTTAGCTTTATGTCACGCACGGCGATATCTTCGAAATTCAAAATGCGCTGGTTTCCAAACGAAGGACGCTACTAAGCTGGAAAGTTGTAAATAGGTATAAATTTAAGTGCCTGATATGTCTGATGAGGATAAAACCTTTAGTGGCTCTTTAGTTTAGAGTTGAGAATTTGATGGTCAGACGTCATCTTGCACACACTCTATTGGAAGAGCAAATAAAATGGATGCACAATTCAAAGATGTTATGAAATAAGCTACTGAAATTTTTCCACAACAGTGAAAGTTACTCTGCATCTACCCTGTTATCAAGTGATTTGTCAGAGTGAAATGAAATAATTAGCAATTTATTGAATTCAGCTTTCATAGGATATGAAGAATTCTGCAGTTGTAGGAGGGTGATATACACATTAGCCTTGGGCCGAGGTGGACAACACCCTCCTAGATCTGCAGAATTCTTCATACCCTGCGAAAGTCAAATTCAATAATTGCTTTATCATTCATTCAAGATATTTCACCATTCTTAAAAGAGTTTTGCCATTTCACTCTTCGTTTTTCTGCCCACCAAAAACAAGACAACCTCGTCCCCAGGTTTTCTCGGTCAACAGTGCAATAACCATCATTTTGACGTCATTGGTTCAATATGACAAAACTTTTGAATTCATCAGTTCAATATGACAAAGTTCTTTCCAAATTTGGTCAACAGTACCTGGTTATGGTGAATTATGCATGTGGTTTTAACCAGTCAGAAACGGGGAAATGTTTTGAAATAATATGTTTTTTTTAATGTGTTTATTTAATGCAAACCATGCACTCTTCAGTGGCCATTTCTTGGGACTTCTACACAGTGATCATTAATGGAGCTGGCCCCTTAATTGAATGAAATACTTTTGGTGGCTTCTCACTTAAAAGGTAAAATTTGTAGGTGCTTGCAGGAGCATTCAATAACAAAGTATCGCAAAGCAAATAGAGTTTCATAGGGGTGATATCTGTTGGGACCTGATCACTTAGCAGCGTGTTCGTGAGAAGAGCTACTGATTTACTCAAATAATGTTAAAACAATTTATTGTTCTTTCTTCCTTCAGACGACCCCTACTGCAGAGGAGATAGGTCATTGTGATGAAATCAGGGTGTCAGAGATTGGAGGCACCTCTGTCACAATTTTCAAACAAGGTATTGTTTGGGTGACCTACTGTTGTGCCATAAACGTCACTAAAACTTTGTTCTTTCTTTAGCTGATATTGGTAAACTCAGTCTTGAAACCAAACAATTTAAAATCATCAATCAATTAATCAATCAACCAAATAGCCAGTCAATCAGTCAGTCCGAGAACGGCCATCAAAAAATAGAGTTTAAAAGTACTTAGGGATTAAATCTAAAACTAGAGCTTCATTTATCAGTAGTTTTTAATAGTTTTTAATAGTTTTTAATAGTTTTTAATAGTTTTTAATAGTTTTTAATAGTTTTTAATAGTTTTGTATATTTAGTATAGTTTTATTTATTATTATCTTAGAGTTGGCGTGATGTCCTAAACGATTTTGCCGACATAACGATATTTAGATTTAGATGCATGGGCTAACCAACCAGAGTAGATTTGAAATTCCTTGAGCCAGTCAGTAGCAATCCACCGTAAGAAAAAACATGGCGGCTGTGCATTTTACCACAATACCTTGCGAGCGAAACTAAGCCCAGAGGATATATAGAAAGATGTGGTTTAACGGCAGCCGTTCCTATACTAACAGCATTGCTTTTGTCAAGTTTGAATGAATTACAATTTTTCTCTGTGTTTTTGTACGCTCTTTTAGAGTTTTCGTGCGCAAAGCATTATAGGTAAATGTACCAGTCGCCATCTTTTTCCTTACGGTGGATTGTCGCTGAGCTTTGTTTATTTAACTTTA
Source organism: Platygyra sinensis (assembly GCA_019787425.1). NCBI lineage: Eukaryota > Metazoa > Cnidaria > Anthozoa > Scleractinia > Merulinidae > Platygyra > Platygyra sinensis. The sequence goes on from JAHPZR010012918.1 coordinate 24,067, forward strand.
ACTCGGCTTTGGGTCCGTCATAACAAAAAAAACTGAGTCTAAAGCTTAAAATTGACGGGTTTCATATCTAAAGAACTAAGATACGTTAAAAATTACTGTCAGCAAAATGACTCAATGAAATTCCAAGTCTTGATAGTCTCTACTGACTTGTTTTTCAGAGCGCGAGGAGACTGCTGTATCCACTGTGGTCCATTCGAGGTTCAACTGAGAATATCATGGACGATGTGGAGCGAGCTGTTGATGATGGCGTGAACACGTTCAAAGCTCTCACTCGTGATGATCGCTTTGTACCAGGAGCTGGCGCCACTGAAATCGAACTCGCTAAACAGATATCTAGCTTTGGAGAGGTTACGTTGACTGACTAACACCCTCTACCCGCCCCCATCCCAGCGTTCTCGGTGCGGGTCTTTTCGAGAACTTGCGCGTTAAAAAGGTAGAAAGGCTTTGTAGTCTATTGCGGTGAACAGTTTGTGTTAAGCGAGTGAATATTTGAGAAAAATCAACAAGGACTTAATTAATACACTGTCTATCATAATGATCATAACTAGTTTTATTAAATCCATTTTGAAATCACTGGTGGTCCCTGTAATCTGATTGGCTCAACTTGGTGCAATTTATTCCCAAATTGCACCATTTTTTTGCTCTCAATCACATCATTTTCAGCCAATGAGGAAGTTACACTTCACAACTTGCGGCTGTCGCGGCGCTTTCGTATGAGCGCTGCGACTACACTGTTAGAACTTTCCAGGAACTCAAAAAATAGCGGGCTGCGCCGTGACAACCTTTAATTTAAGTTCGGTGCGCTGCTCTATTGCCTATTTTGATGGTAACAAGCGTTTCGGTTCTGCTTTTTATTTAAAAACCAGCCTCAGTACTGCAATCAATAAAATATTTGAATCGACCAAGTCCTGTATTTTGGGCGATTTCAAAATGGATTTAGAAAACAGTCCTAAGAAAGCACGCGCGCTGATTGGTTGAAAATCGTGTTTGTATAACACGCGATGGAGACACAGAACTACGCGCGCGCTGTTGTTGACGTTGTGATGGGCGCGAGCAAATGTAGGAATTTACATTTCGATAATCCAAGCCTTACAAAGTTGTTTTCCTTTTTCTCGTCGTGGTGGTTTTCTCTAAAAGAAATAGAAAAACATGTAACTGGATCGGGTTTTCCTCTCCGAGGTATAACAAACACTACGTGAAAAGTTTGGGAGAACTCGGAAAAAGCTGTGGAAAACACTCGCCTGCGGCTCGTGTTCCACACAGTCATTTCTCGTTCTCCCAAACTTCACTCGTGTTTGTATAACTCCATAGCAAACACGGTACATGTTTTCTAGTTCTTAAGTAATAACGCTTGCGGGCTGTCGCGGCGCTCTCGTTTTTTTGAGCGCTTTGCGATACAAGTAGAAACGTTTCTAGTAACCAAAAATAGCGCGCGCGCACTATTAATCGGCGCTGCTCTATTGCGTCTTGCAGTAAAAGCGTTCCGGTTCCGCTTTTTATTTAAAATAAACCGCCGCCGTTCTGCATCAATAAAATATTTGAATTGACCAAGTCCTGTATTTGGCGCGATTTCAAAATGGATTTGACTAAAAGTGGTAATTGAACTTGGGTGAGGTGCAACTTTTGGTCTGAAAATCATGACGTGTGATTTCAAATCGAATACTCGCGCTGCGCGCTTCGTTCGATCTTGAAATCACGCGTATGATTTCAGACCAAATTGCACTCCACTCAGT
>JAHPZR010012920.1:10000-18650 GCA_019787425.1 Platygyra sinensis
AGCTACTAGATTAGAGTATTTTGCCAAGGCTAATGCTTAAAAACTCTTGTGTTTTATAAAAACATACTGAAGGCGACACAATCAACTGTTTACTCGTGCGAAAACCTTTCATCGAGTATTCACTGTTGAGCGCGACCGCATCAGCTCACGATTAATTTATGACAATAAGATATTTTGTATCTGTTTTCATTGATGTTCACTGGAATGCTCCTCCGTTAAACTGACGAAACTGCTTGTTAGATGTTTTTAAAATGCTCCTTGAAAACCGTTTTGTTTACGTTAACTTACTGTTTCAAACGACTATACTGTTGACATTCTGAAAGCTCATCCGCAGTCCACGCTGTTACTCCACGCTGATTGGGTAATGCTAAAGAATGCATCCAATCAGGGTGGAGCAAACAGCATGACTCCTTGGCACACGAAATCTCGGCTGCGGATGCTGGTCGCTTCGAAAGCTGCATTTCTCGAAAATTATTTGGCGGTTAGCACTTGGATTTTAAATGGATCTTCGATTGAATGCCTCGAGAAGAAGCATCAACCTTTCAGTTTATCTTGTGTTCCATTTGGAAGCCAGGCCATTCAAATTTCTGAGTGAAAATCTGCTTGGCGCTTCAAATTTCTGGGTGAAAGTCTTCGAGCCTTTGATCCATTTTCCAAGTTGATGTGGCTCATAAGCCACTTTGATATAGCTTGTGGCAGTACTGGAAGTTACTCCCAGTACTGACAGTATTGTAATGCAAAGCTGTTAGTAATGTTTCATGACCTTTGTCATGACCTTTTGTTAATTAAAAAGAGATATAAAAAAAATGATATCTAAATGTTATTAATCATACCCTAATATTCACGTCAACATTGTCATTCAGAAGAGTCACCATGGAGTAATGATCCCCTACAAAACAAGGATAAGATATCATTATGCAACATGTGTTTTCAGATATATGTTCAAGTGTTTCGAGACAAGTGTTCCCTGGGATCTGAAGATGGGTCGCATACAAAGTATGAGTAGTTTAGAGGATATACTGTAGTAAGAAGACTATGCTAGGAGAAAAACTCGGGAGGGTGTACACTTCCTCCATATGGGCTAAATTATATTAGCACACTGTTACAGTAAGATATCTGCAGCCCTAAAGGGTAAGGTTTCTGAGCAATTTTGAACTGAAAAAGGGTTATCCTCTCTCAGATGTTCATACAAATGGCAGCTGTTTTCTGGTTAGCTGTGGTATTTTATTAGAGCTGTATACTAACTTTAGGTCTGAAATGGAGTATCAATTTATTGCTCAGGTTTGAAATAGGTGTGGAAAATCAGAGATTTTGGTTTGAAATAATATAAGGTACATGCACAGGTATCAAGGTTTGGGCCCCACAGTCACCCATCAACTTTGGGGAGTACAATGCACAGGGAAGTGGAAGAAGGCATTAGCCCTGTATTCTCATATGTTTATTCGCGAGTTCCTCCTCTCTGCCCTTCAACCCAGAAATTTAATACCCAGCACTCTGCCCTTTGCAACCCAGCAATTTGAGTAATATACAGTGACATGCCCATAACCAGTAATTTTCTGGGACCTGACCTCACCTGACTGATATTTTTTATGGCACCGATATAATATTTGCGACAAAGATACTCAACAGTAAAAATACTTTAAGATAAATGTTTTCTTACCTGTCTTGGCAGCTTCAAACAAGGACTCTTTCTTTTGCTCTGGGGTTAGACGACTAACCGAAGGTACAACTACAAATGTATCTGATCTCACAGAAGACATGGAATCACCTAGCACAAAAACAACAAAATATGTAACTGCTGTCCACACAAAATGCATCATATTACAAATTATAAAGTATAAGTTATACAGAATACTATAACTTTCCTTCAAAGATTCTTTTTGTCTGATCACTGCTGGCTGGCTATAACCAACTATAATGGAGGTCAATGTCAATGGAGTATGCCCCAGTTACATTGGGGTAGGTTTAGGAGCCCAAAAGTAAAGACAAGTGACTTGCATTTGAGATTACGTCAGGTCACTCATATTCAATCCCATTCCCTGGCCAAAGACAAGACAATGTTTTTGACAAGGCAATAACTTAAAAACCATTAACAGTGCAGCCCTCTGGTCAAGAGTATTGCCAACAAAAAACAATAGCTGAGGGTAACCTGGAAGAAACATTGACAGAGGAAGCTTGTTTAAGACTAGCATCCCATATCATTCCATGATAAATTTGGTTTGTTTCATTCATTTTTTATTATTTCATTTCTTTTTTCTTCTTTTTATTCAGTTTCACAGCTTGAAATATTATGTGATAAGGTACAATGTATTATGTACTGTGTTCCATATATAATTTGTAATTAGTCATAATATTAATAGTGTTTGAATGTGTTGTTTCAACAGGACAACTTGGATTAATATTAATCCGTGGATTATAATAATCCAGTAACAGATTATTATAATTCAGTAATAGATTAAGGCACAGCAAAAAAATTGGAAGGATTAGATTATTATTAATAATATCATCCAGATTAATATTAATCTTTATTATAATCCAGAAAAAAATTCTCATGAATGTTCGGATGTAACAGATCATAGCTAGGGTGCTCCTGGCAACCTAAGGTGCTGTTACACAGCAGCCTTGTGTTTATTAATACAAAAAGGCAGACCTTTTCATCAAAAAATTGTATTCTGGACAAAATTCCAACTGATGCAAATAATTGATAGCTATTTAGTATGAGAATCATTTCCCAGTCTCATTTTCACTGAAATTTTAAATGTACATTTCCCTCTTCCAGTTCTTGCCTCTTCAATAGCTAGAGAGAGCTTTCTGTGTACTCAGCTCATCCTCCTTTTGTTTAATAAGGGACATCTTGTACACACCTGCAACAAAAACTAACAGATCATAAACCTTCGAGCCATCTCACATTTATTTTTTTATTATATTTAATTAATATAATACTGAGCAATTACTTCATTTTGTTTTGCTGAGAGCAGGCCATTTAATCAACAATTTTAATTTTGCACTGGGCTCAATGCAAACGTGTGTTATTTTCATATTTTCCTCATCATAATTATTATTTATAATACATGAGCAACTGTATGAAAGCCTGAACAATAAAGGGATTTACTACTTCTTGCGATATATGAAAATTCTGACTTTCAATTGTACTTACCTAAGTATCATGTTATTTTGAGATAGGTTTCAAATACTACCATTTTTGGCTACCGTCAATAGCAAACTTTTTTCCGCATTGTTACATGCTTAAGACATTCAAGTTTGTCTAGTCAAACAGTTGCATTTTGGAGGCCTTACATGTCAAATTTTGACAGCTCTGCCGCAAGTTGCCTCATTGAGGTGGAGCTATCAAAATTTGACATGTTAGTGCTCTAAAACGCAACAGTTTGTCTAGACAAATCTTTACCATTTTAGCATGTTAACAACGCGGGATAAAAGTTTCGTCGTTCACGGTTAGGCTAGAAAATGGTAGTGACCAATAATTAGATCGCTTAATTTTGGGCAACTTGCATTCATATATGTTTGGTACCTTACCTGTTTAATAAGGGTATGATACTAAAATAAAATAATTTACATGTACCTTTGATGTGCAGTTGCTTTAACTACCACATGAGCAATAGTAACACACACTGCTGCAGAACATGTGCGACAATGGGACCTTTGAAAAAAGGGAAATTGAATTAATCAGAACAAAACGCTTTTGAAGAGTATGTTTTATCGACAGTTCAATTTTTGCTGCATGATCATGTAGTATTTCTTTAGTACATGATATAATATTAAACAATGAGTTTAATTCATAAAACTAAATGTTATGTTTAATATTTAATCTCTTCATAGTGACTGCTTAAGGGCTGGCAGTAAATGGTTTTTGGCTTTTGACCAGTACACAGTAATACAAAATTTACTAACTAACTAGGTTTCTTAAATTTTTTTAAACATATAGAAAATAATAATAAGATCAAAAAATAAAAATAATTTAAAAAGTTTCTTACCGCCCTTTTACCAAGTTAGTTCCCCAAAACTTGTGAAAGAGAGTCCCACACTTTGAGCAGTTCTGCAAAATGAGATAATTTGGCATTCTTATTCTCTTTCAAAACAGACTTAGTATAGAAGGTTAAAACTGTAAAAAAGATAATCAAACAAGTTGAAGCCCTTGAAGAAATTGGTGAGGAAGAAAAGAGTTCAGTACCAAATTATAGTTGATAATTTTCTTCTATCTCAAGATAATATACCAGTATTGACAAAATATAGTTCTGGGCGAGCTGCAATGCTTAAAAACTGAAGGTTCTCCATAATTGGCTAAATGAAACTTGACAGTTAAACAAGAACAAAAACATTGCCCAAAGGACAAGAGGTGCAGATCAACAAGAGCGAAACAAAATAGACATTTTTAAAGATATGCAATTCAACTAAATATACATCTATAGAGAGATTGGATACTAATCAATCATGGTTTGTCACAGTGATTGATGTATCTGAGGTATTAAAGTGGAGTTACCTTACAATCACATGATTTGTATGATTTCTTACAGTCGATACACTTTCTTGGACCAGGTTCATTGTTACCTGTACAAAGCAATATCGGACAAGTATTAGATGCTATTTTATACATTGGTTGCAAAATACTGTGGCCTTCCACTCAAGAAAACTTAATAGCAAACTTTCAAAGATCTAGATAGCCCCAATACATTGAAAGTGCCTTTTCAGGGTATTCCATTTGGCAGAAGTATTTCTGACTCGGTTCAAAGAAATCTAAATTCCCCAAACCTGAAAACATCAGTTTTGCTATAATTAGCAATATCCCCATCTCTTAACATGGTGAGCCTCTTGACTTTAATAAAGTTTCATTGTTCCACAAAATGCAATACACACACATATATGGACACAACAAAATTAGAGCTAGTATCCATAGGTAGCATGAAATGATACAAATTAATAACTAGTATGATCGAGTATACACATACAATTCAGAAATTAACCCTCTTTAAAACAAAAGAGTATAAAAACTTACTTTTGTGAGGTCATCTATATATTACAAGTTAACGATCACCGGTTTACCCATTAGAGTAGCACGAGCTGCTTTAGCTTTCATGTAGTTGTTTTCAAGTTATTTTATCTACGTCTGTTTATTGTATCTATATCTGTTTAGTTAGGTTACGTCGCAGCGTTGGAAATTAAGTTATCTTGGGAAAGGTAAGATCTAGGTTAAGCCTACCCTTCTGACCATCATAAGGGTAGAAGTATTAGGTACACGTACAAACGCATTCCATCATCTACGCTTTGCAAATTATAACATACAACATGTCAGAGTTTAAACACCAAGCATGGACTTACTTTCGCATGAATTAGAGCTGTAAGAGCTATCCATTGCTTTTTCTAGCTGTGATGTTTATCTTTTTCTACAAATTGTCACAAAAACAACATCATTGCTCGAAATATAGTGCTTGGGAACCAGGCCTTATCAACTGACCGTTTGGCTTGGAGTCGAGTACGTGCCAGTGGCCCTGTCCACTTGTTCACTGGCTCATGGAGCGTCCAGAGAACGTGAAAGGGTTTCTTGGAAGTGTTTCGTGAAAAGTCAATACATCGATCAATTGCTCTGGCCAGGTAGGCAAAAAAATAGTATGAGAAGGGTAAGTGCGTGACCTAGCCGGGGACCTAAAATTGTTTCGATCACGTATTTTTTTTGCATGGTTTCTCTTGGTACAAGGTCTACAAGGAATTATCGTTCCCATACGAGACCATACGAACACACCCTGCGAGCAGAGCTTTTTTTATTCCCATCTCCTTCTTTTATCCATATTTAATCCCTTTGTTTCATACACGTAAGAAAAGGCTCTGCTTGCAGGGTGATACGAACATCAAGTCATATAAATTTCGGCAGAAAAATCGCCCAAAGAAAGCTAGTGTCCCGTTACCGGTAGCTAGTTACATCTAAGTTGCATTTCGATGCCTGTAATTAGACGGCTGGAGAACCAATCAGAATGGAGAATTTTATTGTAGATATGATTTTAATGATTACTGCATGCTTTTTATTTTAGATCTACATTTGTGTCAAAATGTCAGAGCTAAAAGTTGAACATTGGAACAGTGAAAAAGATGGGGCACTCAATGAAACAAGCATGAGAAATAAGTTAAAGTCACAAGGCTATTCATGTACAAGATACACTTTTCCTCCTGGCACAGACTTTCCAGACCATACTCACAGTGTCTCCAAAAAGGACTCAATTATCTCTGGCCAGTTTAGGTTTGCCATGTTGGGTAATGAAGTGATTTTACAGCCTGGAGACATGGTTGTTGTACCAGCTGGTGTTGTGCACAATGCTTCCGTGGTTGGGAAAGAATCAGTGATTTTCTTTGATGCAACTAAGTCATGATGAGGACTGAGAAAAATATACCAGCTGTAGAGCTCTGATAGACCAACAAAGGTTTACCAGTACCATGATGAGTTTGCACATTTCAGTGAAAAAGGAATCAGGACATTTCTGAGTTGTAACAGAAGCATATGGTTGTAAAGTGTTTGATTATCAGGCAGTGTTATCACAGACCTGGTAAATTTGACATTAGATATACCCCATAGCTGAAAGTTAGTAGCGAAAAGCAATAAACAAAAGCTGTCAATATAGATACATTGTTATAATAAGATATGTTATGTCATAGTTAATATAGGGGACTGGTTATGAAGCCCGGCAAACATCAAAGGGGTAAACAAAGATGGCAAGATTTATGTTGGAAGGTCCACGACAGTGCACAATCTTTTGTTTTGCCCTCATACACTATGCATGAATTATGTAACCAACACGTTTCTATTGGTTAGTTTCTCAGAAGGGAGTAAACAACTATTGTATTTTGTGCACCGTCAAAGCCAAAAAAGCGAACAAAAACCTAAAACAAAGAACTTTGTCGAGTTTCATAACCATGCCCCTCTATTAACTATGGTTATGTACAAGATGCACCTGCGTTCTCTAGGGACCTGCTCCCGCCAGTTTGACCTACTTAAATATTCGTAGTTAGTTACGATGTAGATTTTCATTGAGTAAATGTCTCTTGGTTTTATCCTGGCCGTCCTTCATTTTATTACATACATAATCTCAAATCATTAGGCAACAACAACAGCGTTAATTGAGGCAGGCCAGGATAATCAGTGAAAGAAAAAGAGATTACACACTAATAACTATAAATAAACAAAAAATAAGTAAAATACGAAAACAAAATAACTTTACAGAAACAGCTATGTAGGCATGTGTACTAGTGATTATTTTTTTTAATCTAGTGTTTGAGGCTGTCATAACATTAAATCGACATTGCCAAAAGCATCTGAGGATTTTAGCTTTCTGATGAGAATCATCAACCAAGTCATAGCGTTTCCAGTCATGCGATCAGCATATTCCAACTATTACAGAATCCCCAGTATGCTGTAGAGCCTCTCATGTAGTAGTCTCCTTCGCAGCTGTTTTTAGGGTTGTCACACAACGCTTTCATGGGGAGAGGCAAATCGTGACGACCCTAATAACAGCTGCAAAGGAGACTACTCATATAGTGGGTATTAAAACACAGTATCAGTAATCTAGGTAATATTAATATTAGCACATGACTAAACATGAATCCCCAGTATGCTGTAGAGCCTCTCATGTAGTAGTCTCCTTCACAGCTGTTGTTAGGGTCGTCACACAAAGCTTCTCATGGGGAGAAGCATTGCATGACGACCGTAATAACGGCTGCAAAGGAGACTACTCATATAGTGGGTATTAAAACACAGTATCAGTAATCTGGGTAATATTAATATTAGCACATGACTAAACATGGTTATACCAGTAATTAAATAAATTCTTTTTGGGAATAAATATTGCTATTTGAGTAGGAAAACGTCCAACAGCAGCCGAAAAAGTCTGGGTTCAAGTATTCCAAACTCGTTCCAGACTACCTCTCTTTGTATCGTCTTTCACCAGAACAACCAACTCGCGCAATGATCGATTGATTGTCGTTTGGCTCTTCATTTTACTCAGTTCTTTCCGTAGTTTTTGGTCAATCAATCAGTGATGCATAGGATAGTAAATTAGCAACTATCGTGAGGTGAGTTTCTGGGTGATTTAGCAGTTGAATACTTGTAATTTAGAATCGGTAGGATCGGGGACGAAGTACACCACTGAAGCACATGGCCGACCTGTGCCGTCGGTTGAAACAGATTGACTTCATTACCAATTTAGACCTTGTTCCGGCTGTGGAACAAGGTCTCGTAAATAATCGCAACATGATTGAAGTTAAAGATGTGGTAGTTCCCTTGCTTCACTGGGCATGTGCAAGATTATTTCCTTTTCATACAAATGAACACAAACACGTGCTTTCGGGATCGGGAGGGCGACCCTATAAGCCGGAATGGCGGAATCACGGAACGGCGGAAAATAACCCCAAATCCTAAAAGACGGAATCGCGGAATCACCGAACGGCGGAAAATACCCCCAAATCCTAAAAGACAGAATCGCGTAGTTGACACTTAGCCTACACGACTTCCACGGTTCGTGACATTTGTACCTTAGCCGTTCACTGTTCGGTGTTTCGACCTTTTTTGTCGCTTCACTCGTGTTTATGAAGGGCACTTCATGTTGTGTAATGAGAAGGAATTTTAAGTAGAGTTGAGCCATTAGATCGC
>JAHPZR010012921.1:0-12971 GCA_019787425.1 Platygyra sinensis
TTTATCTTAAGCTCTCGATAAGGATGCAAGAAGAGATGGTCAGCATGGCAAAAGAAAACTACTTGACTCAAATTAAAATGAAAGTAAAAGATATGCATGAATAGCCAACGATATATCTCGAATATATCACTTAACGGACAGATAGACTGACTGACAGACAGACAGACAGACAAGCAGACAGACAGACAGACAGATAGACGATTGAAGACAAAGTAAAAGGTGCAGGCAGTATGTGAGGCAAACTAGTTATTCACCAGCAGCACGTAACAAGTACGCATAATGCCGTTTATGATATTCTTGTCCCTGTTGAACATCAAACGTATCATGCAAATGTCGCTCGGGCATGAACGTTTGTAGTATTGAAAATCACATATACGGACTTTGAGGCAACTTACCTAGGCATGGTCCATTGTTACAATCTAGCGTTTCCAAGCTCACCCCTGAGCAATCCTTTCCGCCTCCTAAGGGGAGTGGGTTGGTACAGGTTCGCGTGCGGTTACGTTTTCCTTCTCCACAAGGAGCACTGCACGAGAAATAGATCCAATGTGACCATTGGCCATCAACTGCATAAAGGGAAAGAAAATTAGCAGGAACTCTCTGGAGTAACATTTTTTTCTTTAAAAAGCGGAGTTCTTGGGGATTTTTGTCTACAATTTGCTAAATAATGAAGACCAACATTGAGGGAACTTGCCTGGGCACGGGCCATTATTACAATCTTGCGTTTCGAGGTCATTCCCTGAGCAGTACACTCCCCCTCCTGATGGGGGAGGGTTGGTGCAAGTTCTTTTGCGGTTTCGTTGTCCTTGTCCGCAAGAAGTAGTGCATTGGAAATAGGTCCATTGTGACCATTGGCCATCAACTGCAGAAAAAAAAAAAAATTGGGAGAGGTAATTAACTTTTAAATGTAACTTTCCCTTTAATTAGATGAAAAAAAAAAATGGGGGTTTTAAGTGATAACCGAGAACACTCCTAACAGGCTACTCTCGATATATTAATATTCTAAAGTGCCTAAGAGGATCTCAGGAAAGCTTTTATATCTGGTCGTGTTTTCTTCGAATCCAAGTCTCTTTTGGGACAAGACAACTTTATTACATTTTTTTGCACATAATACATTAGATAGACCTGGCAGCGCAGGTAGCAAAAGCTAATCGAAGTGGGCCAGGAACAATGAAAATAAATGACATCTGCTAACCTTAATTAAAAGAAACGTATTACAGAAAAAGCAAAAGAAGAGCTACTTAAGAGAAACATGTATTCATTAGTTCATTACGGTTACATGATCAGTTGGAAGTATTGATTTGTAACTGATTTGATTTTTTTAGCGCACATTCCAATATTTGTCGAACTCAGGTCAGTCCATCTTGCACTATAATCGTTTGATTTTTTTTCCTAACACCGATCAGATATTTAACAATTAGACTACGAGCCCGAGTTTTCTAAGAGCAGATAGTCAACGAGGCTATCGCTCGTAGAAAACGAGGGCGAGTAGACTAATTGTCTTAGTATAAATTTGCCGGAGTCTCATTGCATAAAAAGAAAAAAAATGTCAAGTAACGCGTAGTAAAGAACTGTTTTATTATCATGTGTTACATCAGGTTCAAACGTGATGCGCGATGTGCACTGACGAGTAACTATTGACTATCAGCAGACAGAAAACGGTAATATAGCCAATCAAATTCACGGATTCACAATAGACTACGGTAAATTTATACTAAAATAAAATAGACATATAAAAAGCTTACGGGATATCGCGAAACTGGCAGAGATTTTAAGCAACCGGCAGACAGGCCAAAACAGACAGTGAGAAAGATAATCTATTGAACAACGCACGCGAAAAACCAAACAAGCAAAGAACAAGGATGTATGGCAAACGAGCCATTCACCAACAGCAGGTAATTAAAGAAAAAAAAAAGTAAACGTAATGCCGTTTATGATACTGACGTCCTTGTTTAACATCTGACATATCAGGCATATCTGGCTGAAGTATCAATTTGTTTTTCTCATTGATAAATATTATGGTAGACCATCGAAGTAACATGCCTGGGCATGGTGCATTGTAACAACCTAGTGTTTCGAAGCCAGTTCCTGAGCAATCTTATCCACCTCCAATGGGGGGTGGGTTGGTGCACGTTCGTGTGCGATTTCGTTGACCTCTTCCGCAAGAAACTCCACAGGGAAGATAGGTCCAATGCGACCATTGACCATCGACTACAAAAAAGAAAAAAAATACATTTTATTACCTAACCTGTTTAGCGTAATACCTCTCTTTTAAAAAAGTGAAGTCTTGCAGGATTTAACTTTTGTTATATTCTAAAGACCAACATTGATTAAACTTGCCTGGGCAAGGCCCATTGTTACAATGTAACGTTTCGAAGTGATTCCCCGAGCAGTGCGCTCCACCTCCTGATGGGGGTGGGTTGGTACAAGTTCTTTTGCGGTTTCGTTGTCCTTCTCCGCAAGAAACAGAACAATGAAAATAGGTCCATTGCGACCATTGGCCATCAACTACAGAAAAAAAAAATCGGAGAGGAAATTAACCCTTAAATTTAACTTTCTCTTTAATTAGATGAAAAAGTTGGGGTTTGAAGTGATTACCTAGAACATTCCTAACAGGCTACTCTCGATATATTAATATTCTAAAATGCCTACGAGGATCTCTGGAAAACTTTTATATCTGGTCGTGTTTTCTTCGAATCCAAGTCTCTTTTGGGACAAGAGAGTTTTATTACATTTTTTGCACATAATACAGTAGACAGACCTGGCACCGCAGGTAGCAAAAGCTAATCGAAGCGGTCCAGGAGCAATAAAAATAAATGACATCTGCTAACCTTAATTAAAAGAAACGTATTACAGGAAAAGGCAAAAGAAGAACTACTTAAGAGAAACTTGTAGTCATTAGTTCATTACGGCTACATGGTCAGTTCGAAGTATTTAGGACAAAACAGGATTAGAACTGAAGAGGAATTGAATAAGGAAGTACTAACAGCTATGAAGAGTAAAAGTTAACTTTTGATACGATAAATTCTAATTCTTTATAAGAATCTTCATTTTCCAATATTTTTAACAAAATCATTTGTATCTTCTTTTTAAAGGTAGCTTTAGGGAGTGCTTTTACATTGGTTGGTATCTCATTCCACAGTTTTGCACCAATTCTTGAAAATGGCTTGCTTTTTTCCTAACACCGATCAGGTATATTTAACGATTAGACTACGAGCTCGAGCTTTTTACGAGCAGATAGTCAACGAGGCGCAGCCGAGATGACTATCGCTTGTAGGAAACGAGGGCGAGTAGTCTAATTGTTTTAGTATAAATTTACCGTAGTCTCATTGCATAAAAAGAAAAAACAAATGTCAAGTGACGCGTAGAAACGGAACTGTTTTATTATGTTACATCAGGTTGAAACGTGATGTGCGATGTGCACTGATGCGTAACTGTTACAACAGAGAGAAAACGGTAATATAGCCAATAAAATATACGAATTCACAATAGACTACGGTAAATTTATACTAAAACAAAATAGACATATAAAAAGCTTACGAGATATCGAGAAACTGGCAGAGATACTAACCAACCGACAGACAGACCAAAACAGACAGTGAGACAGATAATGCGCGAAAAACCAAACAAGCAAAGAACAAGGATGTATGGCAAACGAGCCATTCACCAACAGCAGGTAATTAAAGAAAAAAAAAAAGTAAACGTAATGTCGTTTATGATACTGACGTCCTTCTTTACCATCTGACATATCAGGCATATCTCGCTGAAGTATCAATTTGTTTTTCTCATTGATAAATATTATGGTAGACCATCGAAGTAACTTGCCTGGGCATGGTGCCTTGTAACAACCTAGTGTTTCGAAGCCAGTTCCTGAGCAATCTTTTCCACCTCCCATGGGGGGTGGGTTGGTGCACGTTCGTGTGCGATTTCGTTGACCTCTTCCGCAAGAAACTCCACAGGGAAGATATGCGACCATTGACCATCGACTACATAAAAGAAAAAATACATTTTTTTGCCTAACCTGTTTAGAGTAATACCTCTCTTTTAAAACAGTGAAGTCTTGCAGGATTTAACTTTTGTTACATTATAAAGACCAACATTGACTATACTTGCCTGGGCAAGGCCCATTGGATCACATTTTCAAGGGGCAAATATCAGACCCTTAGTTCCGAGACCAGGAGCCCATAACCCTATGGGCTCCTGCCGAGACATAAACACTCTACTGCCTTCATTGTTCACCATCAAATTTTCTTCCTCGCCAGGTCAAAAATCGTGTTGAATTAATTATTTCCAGCTTGTTTAGAATAAAGCCGTAAATACCTAAATGTAAATTCGAAAAAAAAAAAACAACAACAACACTGAACAACAACTTTTCTAACTGTTTACAGAAAATTTTTTCACGGGCGAGTTACTATCCATTCGGATAATTTCCTCCGACGGGCACCATGCGTCGATAGTGTCTCTCTGCGAATGAGCACTATCACGTTGGCGAGAGCAATTTAAACCAATACGAATGTCGGAAAAAAACTTAGTGCATGATGAATTATTGCGATATATTGAACGAGGCCTATTGTTTAGCGTATATTCGCGCTAGCTACAGATTAAGCCCAGCGCCTATTGCACCGTCATTTGAAGATTCCCTTTCCATCTGAAGGTGATATTAACAGCTAAAAAAATGAGTTACATGATATTTCGCTAACCATTTGACTTTGTACGGAATAGTAAATTATGCTGATAGAGTTTGTCAAATAATTGTTTTCAAACCCTGTAACTATTACTGTGAACTTGGCATACATTCATATATTCCGGGGGTATTAGTATTTAAGCCACATGGGTATGGCTGTAAAGGGTATCAATTTTAGTTCGTCTGGGATAGGGTGTAGAAATCAGTTTTGGTCTAGCATAGGGTGCAATTTACCGGGAAAGCGCCCAGTGTATAAAATATTTAGTCTAAAATGGGTTTATTTACCTGGAGCTTATAACATAAATAATTATTGAATCTAGGAAGTGAGTTTAAAATTGAGCATGTTGGACTACAATATATAGTGCCTGATAAAGTGCAGAAAAATAGCCAGTCTGGGATAGGGTTGGGGATTTTGATGCCAAGTCTAGAATAGGGTTGCAAAATCAAATTGACTCATGGTCTAGTATAGAGATAGAAGTGGTTTCAGTGTCCCAGCAACACATCACTACCCAAAGATTTACAGAGTAGCTCCTTTGGCGTTTTTCCTTCAATATATAGGACACATCCAACGAAAGAGCTATTCCGGGTAAGATGAAACGTTAATAAACAATGAAACAATGCAGCTCTTAGAAGGTTTAGTAAAAAGTCACTTAAAACTCAGTCATTGAAAATATTGCGTTCTTTCGTCTAAAAAGACGAAGACGATCATGCAGTATTTTTTTTAGCTGTAGTCTCCTGCTTGAGGAATTTTTATTTGTACCTACCTTTTTGTTCAATTTCACAACGAGCCACTTTTTATGTCATGCAAAACTGCTTAGCCACAAATAACAATACACTCGAACCTCTTCTTACAGACACCTTCATGATATACTACTATACTTATATGAAGAAATTTTTTGCGTGTTTTGCAAACAATATGAATTTTTAACTTACCTTCCTCACAACACGTTCCTCTATATCCCGGTTTACAAGAGCAACCTTGGCTTGTAGGAGTTCCCGAATTCTGACAGTTGTCTGTGTTGCACGGGCGAGTCTCTGATAAAGCAAACGAACATGATCCCCCACAAGATTCAGCTACAGTCTTAATTCTCTTTCTTGTTTTGGTTCCACTTGTCCCGCATTGATGAGAACAGTGGCTCCAATGTGACCAGAAGCTGACTTGACAAGAACGAGGACTGCATGGCCAGTATCTATTTCTACCAGATTCAGAGATTCCAACAGAAACTAGCAGCGCTATCGCGAAAGCTAAGAGGTTTAATATCCACATGATTTCTTGAGCTTAAGACTGAACTTCGTACCGACACAGCGAGAAATGTTGTCGCAAAGACATAAAAAACCTTTCTGAAGAGGATGGCGTTTAATAGGGGAGAACGCGGAAAAAAGTGTCATTTACTTTAATTTTGACGTGAGCATCTCCTTTCCCAGGCTTATTATATTTGCCATTATGACTTCAAAACATCCACGTTCGAATCGAATGACGAAAAGAACATTCCAAATTCTCTCGGGAAATAAATCGTCTTTAAGAGCCGTCAACAGCCAAAACATACGCTTTGCAAGCGAAGCAGCTACAGTGGTAAACTGTACATAGATGTATAAGTGACACCGATAGATCGGCTGTTAACAATCCATAAAAGTGCAGTGATAAGTATTTTCAAACCTGCGCGTTGTCAATGACTTGAAGGACATTACAGAGCCGTTATCAGTGATAGTTATTTCTGCTAATTTCCACACAGAGAATATCATTTTTTTTTTTCCAAAAAAAATACAGCATAGAGATAACTGATATGAAAATGCTATGAATGACGTCTTACATAACGTTAGAACGTACAAAAAAGTTCTATCATTGGTTTTCTGGAGTGACATCAAAAGGACATCATTGTGTAAAGTAGTCTTGTGGTTGATGCATAAGTGCAAAGTAAGTCGTTACACAACAAGTAATGAAAGTATAGAATACAACTGAGGTCATTCGTACTCACGCATATATCAAATATATAAGCCTGGGAAAGGAGATGCTCACGTCAAAATTAAAGTAAATGACACTTTTTTCCGCGTTCTCCCCTATTAAACGCCATCCTCTTCAGAAAGGTTTTTTATGTCTTTGCGACAACATTTCTCGCTGTGTCGGTACGAAGTTCAGTCTTAAGCTCAAGAAATCATGTGGATAGTTAAACCTCTTAGCTTTCGCGATAGCGCTGCTAGTTTCTGTTGGAATCTCTGAATCTGGTAGAAATAGATACTGGCCATGCAGTCTCGTTCTTGTCAAGTCAGCTTCTGGTCACATTGGAGCCACTGTTCTCATCAATGCGGGACAAGTGGAACCAAAACAAGAAAGAGAATTAAGACTGTAGCTGAATCTTGTGGGGGATCATGTTCGTTTGCTTTATCAGAGACTCGCCCGTGCAACACAGACAACTGTCAGAATTCGGGGAACTCCTACAAGCCAAGGTTGCTCTTGTAAACCGGGATATAGAGGAACGTGTGGTGAGGAAGGTAAGTTAAAAATCATATTGTTTGCAAAACACGCAAAAAATTTCTTCATATAAGTATAGTAGTATATCATGAAGGTGTCTGTAAGAAGAGGTTCGAGTGTATTGTTATTTGTGGCTAAGCAGTTTTGCATGACATAAAAAGTGGCTCGTTGTGAAATTGAACAAAAAGGTAGGTACAAATAAAAATTCCTCAAGCAGGAGACTACAGCTAAAAAAAATACTGCATGATCGTCTTCGTCTTTTTAGACGAAAGAACGCCAATATTTTCAATGACTGAGTTTTAAGTGACTTTTTACAAAACCTTCTAAGAGCTGCATTGTTTCATTGTTTATTAACGTTTCATTCTTACCCGGAATAGCTCTTTCGTTGATCGGTCCTATATATTGCAAGGAAAAACGCCAAAGGAGCTACTCTGTAAATCTTTGGGTAGTGGTGTGTTGCTGGGACACTGAAACCACTTCTATCTATAGCTAGACCGTGAGTCAATTTGATTTTGCAACCCTATTCTAGACTTGGCATCAAAATCCCCAACCCTATCACAGACTGGCTATTTTTCTGCACTTTATCAGGCACTATATATTGTAGTCCAACATGCTCAATTTTAAACTCACTTCCTAGATTCAATAGACCTCTTTAGCTTGGGCGGTTTGTTTTCCCATTGTAGAACACGTGGTATTCTCTAGAGAATTTTCTTTTGTCCATCTTAAAATTATTCATTCATATACACGCGACTATTTGAAAATTTGAAAGCAAGAATTCTCAAGAGTATCATCACGTGGTCTACAATGGGAAAACAAACCGCCCAAGCTAAAGAGGTCTATTTATATTATAAGCTCCAGTAAATAAACCCATTTTAGACTAAATATTTTATACACTGGGCGCTTTCACGGTAAATTGCACCCTGATGCTAGACCAAAACTGATTTCTACACCCTATCCCAGACGAGACTAAAATTGATACCCTTCACAGCCATACCCATGTGGCTTAACTACTGGAATACCCCCGGAATATATGAATGTATGCCAACTTCACAGTAATAGTCAGGTTGAAACAATTATTTGACAAACTCTATCAGCATAATTTACTATTCCTGTACGAAGTCAAATGGTTAGCGAAATATCATGTAACTCATTCTTTTAGCTGTTAATATCACCTTCAGATGGAAAGGGAATCTTCAAATGACGGTGCAATAGGGCGCTGGGCTTAATCTGTAGCAAGCGCGAATATACGCTAAACAATAGGCCTCGTTCAATATATCGCAATAATTCATCATGCACTAAGTTTTTTTCCGACATTCTGTATTGGTTTAAATTGCTCTCGCCAACGTGATAGTGCTCATTCGCAGAGAGACACTATCGACGCATGGTGCCCGTCGGAGGAAATTATCCGAATGGATAGTAACTCGCCCGTGAAAAAATTTTCTGTAAACAGTTAGAAAGTTGTTTTCAGTGTTGTTGTTGTTTTTTTTTTCGAATTTACATTTAGGTATTTACGGCTTTATTCTAAACAAGCTGGAAATAATTAATTCAACACGATTTTTGACCTGGCGAGGAAGAAAATTTGATGGTGAACAATGAAGGCAGTAGAGTGTTTATGTCTCGGCAGGAGCCCATAGGGTTATGGGCTCCTGGTCTCGGAACTAAGGGTCTGATATTTGCCCCTTGAAAATGTGATCCAATGGGCCTTGCCCAGGCAAGTATAGTCAATGTTGGTCTTTATAATGTAACAAAAGTTAAATCCTGCAAGACTTCACTGTTTTAAAAGAGAGGTATTACTCTAAACAGGTTAGGCAAAAAAATGTATTTTTTCTTTTATGTAGTCGATGGTCAATGGTCGCATATCTTCCCTGTGGAGTTTCTTGCGGAAGAGGTCAACGAAATCGCACACGAACGTGCACCAACCCACCCCCCATGGGAGGTGGAAAAGATTGCTCAGGAACTGGCTTCGAAACACTAGGTTGTTACAAGGCACCATGCCCAGGCAAGTTACTTCGATGGTCTACCATAATATTTATCAATGAGAAAAACAAATTGATACTTCAGCGAGATATGCCTGATATGTCAGATGGTAAAGAAGGACGTCAGTATCATAAACGACATTACGTTTACTTTTTTTTTTTCTTTAATTACCTGCTGTTGGTGAATGGCTCGTTTGCCATACATCCTTGTTCTTTGCTTGTTGGTTTTTCGCGCATTATCTGTCTCACTGTCTGTTTTGGTCTGTCTGTCGGTTGGTTAGTATCTCTGCCAGTTTCTCGATATCTCGTAAGCTTTTTATATGTCTATTTTGTTTTAGTATAAATTTACCGTAGTCTATTGTGAATTCGTATATTTTATTGGCTATATTACCGTTTTCTCTCTGTTGTAACAGTTACGCATCAGTGCACATCGCACATCACGTTTCAACCTGATGTAACATAATAAAACAGTTCCGTTTCTACGCGTCACTTGACATTTGTTTTTTCTTTTTATGCAATGAGACTACGGTAAATTTATACTAAAACAATTAGACTACTCGCCCTCGTTTCCTACAAGCGATAGTCATCTCGGCTGCGCCTCGTTGACTATCTGCTCGTAAAAAGCTCGAGCTCGTAGTCTAATCGTTAAATATACCTGATCGGTGTTAGGAAAAAAGCAAGCCATTTTCAAGAATTGGTGCAAAACTGTGGAATGAGATACCAACCAATGTAAAAGCACTCCCTAAAGCTACCTTTAAAAAGAAGATACAAATGATTTTGTTAAAAATATTGGAAAATGAAGATTCTTATAAAGAATTAGAATTTATCGTATCAAAAGTTAACTTTTACTCTTCATAGCTGTTAGTACTTCCTTATTCAATTCCTCTTCAGTTCTAATCCTGTTTTGTCCTAAATACTTCGAACTGACCATGTAGCCGTAATGAACTAATGACTACAAGTTTCTCTTAAGTAGTTCTTCTTTTGCCTTTTCCTGTAATACGTTTCTTTTAATTAAGGTTAGCAGATGTCATTTATTTTTATTGCTCCTGGACCGCTTCGATTAGCTTTTGCTACCTGCGGTGCCAGGTCTGTCTACTGTATTATGTGCAAAAAATGTAATAAAACTCTCTTGTCCCAAAAGAGACTTGGATTCGAAGAAAACACGACCAGATATAAAAGTTTTCCAGAGATCCTCGTAGGCATTTTAGAATATTAATATATCGAGAGTAGCCTGTTAGGAATGTTCTAGGTAATCACTTCAAACCCCAACTTTTTCATCTAATTAAAGAGAAAGTTAAATTTAAGGGTTAATTTCCTCTCCGATTTTTTTTTTCTGTAGTTGATGGCCAATGGTCGCAATGGACCTATTTTCATTGTTCTGTTTCTTGCGGAGAAGGACAACGAAACCGCAAAAGAACTTGTACCAACCCACCCCCATCAGGAGGTGGAGCGCACTGCTCGGGGAATCACTTCGAAACGTTACATTGTAACAATGGGCCTTGCCCAGGCAAGTTTAATCAATGTTGGTCTTTAGAATATAACAAAAGTTAAATCCTGCAAGACTTCACTTTTTTAAAAGAGAGGTATTACGCTAAACAGGTTAGGTAATAAAATGTATTTTTTTTCTTTTTTGTAGTCGATGGTCAATGGTCGCATTGGACCTATCTTCCCTGTGGAGTTTCTTGCGGAAGAGGTCAACGAAATCGCACACGAACGTGCACCAACCCACCCCCCATTGGAGGTGGATAAGATTGCTCAGGAACTGGCTTCGAAACACTAGGTTGTTACAATGCACCATGCCCAGGCATGTTACTTCGATGGTCTACCATAATATTTATCAATGAGAAAAACAAATTGATACTTCAGCCAGATATGCCTGATATGTCAGATGTTAAACAAGGACGTCAGTATCATAAACGGCATTACGTTTACTTTTTTTTTTCTTTAATTACCTGCTGTTGGTGAATGGCTCGTTTGCCATACATCCTTGTTCTTTGCTTGTTTGGTTTTTCGCGTGCGTTGTTCAATAGATTATCTTTCTCACTGTCTGTTTTGGCCTGTCTGCCGGTTGCTTAAAATCTCTGCCAGTTTCGCGATATCCCGTAAGCTTTTTATATGTCTATTTTATTTTAGTATAAATTTACCGTAGTCTATTGTGAATCCGTGAATTTGATTGGCTATATTACCGTTTTCTGTCTGCTGATAGTCAATAGTTACTCGTCAGTGCACATCGCGCATCACGTTTGAACCTGATGTAACACATGATAATAAAACAGTTCTTTACTACGCGTTACTTGACATTTTTTTTCTTTTTATGCAATGAGACTCCGGCAAATTTATACTAAGACAATTAGTCTACTCGCCCTCGTTTTCTACGAGCGATAGCCTCGTTGACTATCTGCTCTTAGAAAACTCGGGCTCGTAGTCTAATTGTTAAATATCTGATCGGTGTTAGGAAAAAAAATCAAACGATTATAGTGCAAGATGGACTGACCTGAGTTCGACAAATATTGGAATGTGCGCTAAAAAAATCAAATCAGTTACAAATCAATACTTCCAACTGATCATGTAACCGTAATGAACTAATGAATACATGTTTCTCTTAAGTAGCTCTTCTTTTGCTTTTTCTGTAATACGTTTCTTTTAATTAAGGTTAGCAGATGTCATTTATTTTCATTGTTCCTGGCCCACTTCGATTAGCTTTTGCTACCTGCGCTGCCAGGTCTATCTAATGTATTATGTGCAAAAAAATGTAATAAAGTTGTCTTGTCCCAAAAGAGACTTGGATTCGAAGAAAACACGACCAGATATAAAAGCTTTCCTGAGATCCTCTTAGGCACTTTAGAATATTAATATATCGAGAGTAGCCTGTTAGGAGTGTTCTCGGTTATCACTTAAAACCCCCATTTTTTTTTTTCATCTAATTAAAGGGAAAGTTACATTTAAAAGTTAATTACCTCTCCCAATTTTTTTTTTTTTCTGCAGTTGATGGCCAATGGTCACAATGGACCTATTTCCAATGCACTACTTCTTGCGGACAAGGACAACGAAACCGCAAAAGAACTTGCACCAACCCTCCCCCATCAGGAGGGGGAGTGTACTGCTCAGGGAATGACCTCGAAACGCAAGATTGTAATAATGGCCCGTGCCCAGGCAAGTTCCCTCAATGTTGGTCTTCATTATTTAGCAAATTGTAGACAAAAATCCCCAAGAACTCCGCTTTTTAAAGAAAAAAATGTTACTCCAGAGAGTTCCTGCTAATTTTCTTTCCCTTTATGCAGTTGATGGCCAATGGTCACATTGGATCTATTTCTCGTGCAGTGCTCCTTGTGGAGAAGGAAAACGTAACCGCACGCGAACCTGTACCAACCCACTCCCCTTAGGAGGCGGAAAGGATTGCTCAGGGGTGAGCTTGGAAACGCTAGATTGTAACAATGGACCATGCCTAGGTAAGTTGCCTCAAAGTCCGTATATGTGATTTTCAATACTACAAACGTTCATGCCCGAGCGACATTTGCATGATACGTTTGATGTTCAACAGGGACAAGAATATCATAAACGGCATTATGCGTACTTGTTACGTGCTGCTGGTGAATAACTAGTTTGCCTCACATACTGCCTGCACCTTTTACTTTGTCTTCAATCGTCTATCTGTCTGTCTGTCTGTCTGCTTGTCTGTCTGTCTGTCTGTCAGTCAGTCTATCTGTCCGTTAAGTGATATATTCGAGATATATCGTTGGCTATTCATGCATATCTTTTACTTTCATTTTAATTTGAGTCAAGTAGTTTTCTTTTGCCATGCTGACCATCTCTTCTTGCATCCTTATCGAGAGCTTAAGATAAA
>JAHPZR010012922.1:0-85000 GCA_019787425.1 Platygyra sinensis
AGACTGTCATGAGGTTTTTTCGAAGATTAACTATAGATTTTTCATGTTCAAAGATTCTGTAAATAGTTTCGCGAATTCGCGCATGCTTTGTACAGCTTGCACGTTTTCCGAGCATGAATTGAGAGGTCAATTAAATCGATTTTTAATGGTTTCCTTCTGAAATGTTTTTGAGATCACTTCCTGTGTATATACTAAAACAATTATTCTTCTCAATCTCGGTGAATAGTGGCTTCGCGGCTCGGTAAATATTCTGCCACTATTCACCTCGATTTCAAAGAATAATTGTTAATTCTGCAGATCAAGGAGGATGTTATCCACAGAGGCCGAAGTTTTCACCAAAAATAACACAATCTCGTCCCCAGGTTTTCTCGGTCAACGGTTCAATAATTTTCAGCGGGCTGCACTTTTGACGTCATTGATTCAATATGACGAAGATTCTTTCCAAATTTGGTGAGCAGCAGCTGGTTATGGTGAATTACGCGTGTGGTTTTAACCAATCAGAAACGGGGAAATATTTTCAATGAATAATAAATATATATATATATTTCACTAAGGGCAGCTGCTGAGAAATTCAGATTCATAGTTGTTATAGTGATATTCTAGCTCAATTAGTGTGTCTTTGGGATTGTCATTAATCTTACGCTGCTCCCCTCTCTTGTAAAAGCACATGCCTACGGCACGCATTCGCTGACCCAGAGGCGCTTGCTCCTTTTCATTTACTTCTAGGGTCAACATCGTGTTATCTACCTGCTCTAGCATATGCAAGTGATCGTCATGTGACTGATATGATCGGTCGGTTATGTCCCGTCTGTCCCTTGTCTTTCATATAGATCTGTTAAATTCGAACATTCACGGGAATTTTATCTGGATTATAATAGAGATTAATATTAATCCGGATGATATTATTAGTAATAATCTAATCCTTCAGTTTTTTTGCCGTGCCTTAATCTATTACTGGATTCAGTTACAATAATCTGTTACTGGATTATAATAATCTATTCCTGGATTATAATAATCTATTACCGGATTATAATAATCCTATCATAATCTATTACTATTATAATCCACGGATTAATGTTAATCCAAGTTGTCCTGAAATGAGCAGCAATTGTTTCGGTTTGAAATTCCTAAGGGGTAGTGTGGAAGGAAAAATATTTGATATTTGATATTTGAAAAAAAATTGTTTGATGCGTTTTCCGAGTGAAAGCGCCGTTTTCACTTTTCTCCGGCGAAGTGTAATTTCTTCTCTTGCTTTTGAATTTCCAGAGGGAATGTCTCTGGTGCAAGCGCACTCCAAGAAAAAAAAAAAACATTTCTAACCTCCGTACCTTTCAGCTGATATCACGGGACCACGCGCAGACTCCGCGACATACGACCTTATCTTATCTCAGGATATTTGGACAGCAGGAAAGGTCTCTAACTGGCTAAACAGGAGTTTGACTGAATACCATAATAAAAATATCATCGCCTGATAATCTGGATAATTAGGTTAACATCACGCTACTTTGAATGATTTTGTTTTGTGTATGTAAACTATAGATCGGTCTCAGACCGTCTCAGTTGTTATCAATCAAAATGTCTTGAAAACAATGATTGAAGAAGATAACAAAACCTGACTCCTGTCAGGCGAGAGAAACTCAAGTTTGCGTGCATCACTTTTGCTCCGAAATTCCCTCCGTTTTGACTCTGTTGAGAGCGTTAAGAATGCAGAGATATTTCATTTTTTTTAATATAGCCGGCATACACACAGACCATATTACACAACCGCTTTGTTTCATAAAACATTTGTCGAAGCATTGAACTTGAATATATATTTTAAAAGCTTCAGGCTGCTTTATTTTCATGGATACAAACTGAAGGATAAACTTATCAAACTGAAATCTATCGCTATATGAGATAGTATGGGTGGTCTAGCCTTCTTCGCTTTTCTTAAATCCTTTTGTACCCAGAGACAAAAACAGACCAGCGGGTGTCAGGCTATCTTGTTTTGGCGGGAAAAGAAGGCGGGAAACGTGGCAACCACGATGCACAAAAAGAATGTTGATTTGCATAAGACATCCGTCGCCCTTTCGCGAAAACTCAGCTGTATTTATGACCCATTTTCTTTGTGAGCCTTGCTTCGTTAATTAGCATCTCATAGAGGTTATATGTCTGCGTGGAAACGCGTTTTTGCGTCAATTTTTCGTCAAAAACTCTGTTGGAGTAAACCTCCACGTTCGATAAAGATCAGCGTGAATTGTAATTAGCTAGAATACGTTTACGTTGAAAGCCGTGATAGTTCTGTAAGAAGATAAAAGGATTGCGGGTGAATATTTTAATGCATTAGGAATATGCCTTGTGATCACTTGCGTCTGTGTTAGGTGAAAACAGATCGAAAGTTTTGACGCCTCGATTCCTTTTTGGAATGTATTTTAAAATGAAAATGAAAAGCTTTTACTATTTACTACAAGTGATTAGTAATGCATGAATGAAAAAGCGGCAGACAGTGTAAATTTAAACACCGAGGAAAACTACAAAATTTGAGAATCCCTTTCGAAAGTTGTAAGTTTGAAAGTGAAAAACAAACAGGATTCTTATGGTAAATTTGCTTCAAGATTACCCAAACTGAACCAATTTGTCGTTGTATGCCATTCCTTGTGATAGAGAATTCGTTGCTCACGTTGTTTACGCAAGGATAAACTTCGTTCCTTTCAAAGGATGTCGTCTCGATCCATGTTTTTTTCTGGATCAGTAGCCTTGCCTTTGTAATTTTCCGCAAGACCCAACATTTTCTGTACACAGAAAGCAAGTACACCGCTGGAAAAAAGGCATAAGAGTAGAAGGCGAAAATAAATATACAGGTAAAACCTGACCGACTAGTTGCGTAATGGAAACAGAAAGAAGCTCGAAAGTACAATAATCCTGATTGGCTGCTTGGTTCCCGGTTGATTTGATCTATTGTTTGGTGCGTTGAATTGCAAATGAATATTTGGCTGGAACGACTGTAATATTGATTTGTGCGTATTCCACGTGGTGTGAACGGCAAATTGTTGGGGGCTCGTTTGGATCTCTGTTATTGGTATGTTTAGAATCATTTTGCACTGTTTGGATCTAATCTGTGAACTCCATAAGTATTTTTTCGTTCCCGATTAACAGGACACAAAACGTAGTTTGAGATTATTGTACACAGTTCTCAAATTCATTCAAACAGAATACGACGGGAAGCAAAAAGCGACGTTAAAGCGAAAATTCAAAAATTTACCGAAACTCCGAGCTTGAGCTCATTCAAATGGATCACTCACTGCCCTTCAGGAGTATCCATTCATTGGAAAGTCTGTGATTCTCGTATTGAGTCGAAAGATCAGCCGCTTCGCGCGTTTGGTTAGCACGAGCGCATGTAAACACGGTGGCGTTCGAAAGAAGTTAAACATTAATTACTACAAAACAGGGAAAGAACCAGTCAACATTTGATTTTTTCACACCGGGAAATTGCTTCCTAACATAACATTCTTTCACAAAAAAGATATTAACGTGAATGCAAGTGATTCAATAAACCCTATGGTGCCAGCTTTTGATTCGGGGGTCCTTCGCTTCGAAAATGGTCTTTATAAAAGTTATAAAAATTTATTAGGCACTCACGTGACTTCACGTGGCGGAAAAACCATTTCCTAAATACTGTTAACTACAAAATTGTTTTCAAAAGCCTCCAGATCAGACTAAATTTCAAAACATCCATTAGTTAACTGCTCAATTTTTGTACAGTTTAACCTTCTCTAAAGATCGTTAGCTTATTGCTCAGCTCACATAGTCTATTATTTCGTATTTGCAATTTACACTTGCAATTGAAGTAAGCATATTTTCATCGTTTTTTATTCATTCTTAACCCTTTACTGCCCAAGGGGTCTCCCTTTGACGAGTAAAATCGTCTGGCGTTAGACAGAGTAAAATCTATAAGTCACTATTGGGCATTAAAGGGTTAAAGGAGATAGTTTATTAACCCTTTACTGCCCAAGGGGTCTCCCTTTGACGAGTAAAATCGTCTGGCGTTAGACAGAGTAAAATCGTCTGGCGTTAGGCAGAGTAAAATCTATAAGTCACTATTGGGCATTAAAGGGTTAATAGTCATTATTCTCGCATCTTCTGTCTTGCATGGCGAATAAACTGTCAGTTTTGACGTTATGGGAAGTTTGCGTAACGCGTACGTACAACTCTTTACAATTTTCACCAAATAGTTTTTGTGCTCAAACAATGCATGCATCACATTTGTGTTCAATACAAACAGGGGCACCCAACGACAATTTTCGGAAATATATCTGTTCGGAAGACGATTTGGGATCTAGAATTTTCGAAACATTTTTTGTAAAATTTCTTGCTTGCCTGCTTCTCCTAACATTTTCGAACATCTAAAATATGGTATAATTGCCTATTTTTAACGGATTTTTACCCTAAAAAGGTCACCTATAATTTTCGGGAGCCTTTTTTCTGGCTGAAATTTTCGAAAAGGTAAGTTTTGATCCCTGTAATTTTCGGATCACTAGACTTTCAGCTAGGAAATCCGAACAGATGAAAAATTTTTAGGGGATAAAAATATGCCTATATCTACCGTTTAAATACCAAAATACTTTCAACAATGCTATGTTTTAGTGGTTTTGAACTATATTCTCGTTGGGTGCCCCTGTACAAACGGAACGTCTTATCGTTGCAAGACAAAAGGGCGGGAATACCAACGACAAAACTGAAGTGAAAAATCAACAAATATGTGATAGTAATGATATCTGATCTTCCTTTGTATATTTGCACCACCTTTAGAAACTGAAACAAATCGAAGAGTAATATTAAGCTTATTAATCGACTGAACATGAAATTTAATTTCAATTACAGTAACCGACTATATCATCGATATAATAATTGCAGATTCTAACTACTCCTTGCGAACGTTAAAGGAGAATATTTAATTTTTATAGTCCAGCTGAAATCTTGTAAGAAAGATAAAAAACTTCGTGTTATGAAAGGTTTCGGCTATTCTGATGTCGTCCACCTCGGGCTAAAATTACTTAGCAACCACGCCAAGGATCCATCTTTGCAGCTGGACCTCACGTGATCTTCTTTGTCTGATAGCTTAGACTGATGATAGTCCTAATAGCACACTTGAAAACGCGTGGCGGCATTAGGAATATCGACAATAATTTAGAAGTAGAGGGTCGATGCTTAACCGTAAGAAATCTCCCCTGTTTGCGCCTGGTTGCTCAAGTTCTGTTGATATATTCCTGAACAACTTTCCAGACACCATCTCTGTTTGAAACACAAATTTAAGGCAACCTGCTACAATCATATGGATTAAAACAAAACAAACAAACTTCATGGAAAATATGATTCATGGAAAATATAATAATTTTAATTTTATCAGCAATTTTTAGTGCAGCATTCCAATCATATTCACACGTGTTATTTAACTATGATTGGTAGTGTGATAGTTTCACATAATTTCGGCACGTACCACTGGAGATATCCCGCTGAAATATAGTCAACACATATCAGCAAATTTTCAAATATGCATGCATAACCATGAAAAGAATTATAATATGTTTTTTTACCTAGAAGTTGACTAGAAGATTAAAAGTCAAATTTTGACTAATCCTTTTCAAATTAATTGAAAATTTCGCTTTCGGAAACGACACGCTACGAAAACCTTATACAGATGTTTACTGACCCCCAGGGAAGGTTAACAATAGATCGAAACAAAAAGAAAAACAATTTTCGGCAGGCGTGGTTGATTGAGATCCAAAATACAATATGTTCAAACATAGCTATATGCGTGTCCTGGGGTTATGGAATTTACGCCTTTATCGTCAGTCGCCCACTCAAAAACTTCCAACCGAATACACTGGACATATTTTAGAATGAATTTTAACTCTCTAGTACTTGGCGTATTTCAGTATGGTCAGTATGCTACAGTTCATTTACTAGACAGTCGAGGGCAACTATACTTGAAGCAAAAATGTTACAAAAAATCCTGGGAATATCTTGTTCTTGCTAAAGTAGTTTTTGCAATTTGTTTTCCAGTTGCCGGTATCGTGACACGTCTTGCCAATGCGCCACGAATTGTCTCAAGTCTTATCAATCTAAATTTGGAAGCGCGCCGATGCGATTAAAGTCCACTGGAAATTGACAAGGGTATCGCGTGTGTTACGAGACAACAAGAGTTGTAGTACACAGCTCACGCAAGTGTTCAATAAAAACCCGTGGGAAACCACGTTGTCTTCTTGATTGCTTTAAAAACTTTTCGTAAATCTGTCAAATCCAGTTACCTAAACATAAATGTTATGTTTCCAAGAGACTAAACACATCGAAATTGTTTTAAAAAACGTTTAGGTACTTGATTTGAAAAAGTGAATGGAAATAATACTAGCGTGACGTCATGGATGGGATGCTATTGTTCTGCGATTAGCCAATCACAACGCATCACTAGGTTTGTTTATTCTTTACTAAAGATGACTTTGGACGTGCTTCTGACCGATACAAGCGCAGTTCTTAGCATTTGTAACGAACATCGACTTGCCAGTTCACAGGACCTTAAAAGCCTTAGGGTTAAATGTGAGACACGGGTGATTCAGAAGTTAAAATTTCAAGCTTTGATCTGGTTTGCCTAAAGATGTTTACATTCCCTACTGGGTTTCACTGCTGCGGGTATCGTAAAAGTTTGCGCGAAAAAAGACAGAGGGAAATTCAGCAAGGAGACAAAAGAGAAATATATCATTAAATTAAGTGAAGAACGCGACGAATTTTAATACTGATCTGCAGGCTTTGACATGCTTAAATAAATCATATCAGCTATTGAAAGACATTCAGGAAATCTGGGTCAAGTGCGAAAAAACAAACGACGTAACTTAGTCACGCGAGAGCGGCGAGCGACGCGAGAACTCACTTAAGGGTCACGCGCGACAGGAAAACCGCGAGAACGAGTCGAGAAGCGAAGTAAATCGGCGGGAAAAATAAGCCTGCACTGATCTCTGTACTTTTTCCATTTCTGATATTCGCCTTAGTGAAGCATAAAATCAAAAGCGATGAAGGTTAGAAAACTATTAATCTATTGTGTTTGATGGGAGGCGATTGGATCGGATAAGGAACTATAATCAGGGTTCCACACAAATTTTCAAGGCAAGGTGTCAATAAGGAATTCCTACGGGTCAATTCCCACTGCTTCCACCAAATTATTATCTATTTTTTTTTATTAATTTGTCGGGTCATGTAGCTGGCCTTATCGGGTCTTTGACCCTATACCACTCACTTATCTGGAACACTGTATAATTTGTCGGTTTACCAGGATCAGAAACAGATCACCGAACAAAAGAATGTAATTTTCAATTGTGTTTTCGGTGTCACTGTTTTATAATATCACTGCGGAACTAGGTTGCGAACAGGCTCCAGGCGATGACGGAAAAAAAATTCGTCCAATCGGTAGCTGGTTCAACGAACACTGAAGTGAAAGTTACGAGAGCAATATTACAGAAAGAAACAACATTTAAGTTCACAAAAAATGTTGGCATGCAAATGGCACAAACTCAAAACTCTTTACCTGATTGCTAACAGTTGGCTGAGATTAGCCCCATTTTCGCCATTATGTCAACCCATGCAGCAGACTGTAAAAAACTGAACCGGCAAACGGCATTGGCGTCGCCTTCATCGGCCTCCTTAGGTAGCTTTGACAAGCGTTGGTTACATTGTATTGGAGCGTAAGAGAAAAACAACATATAAACAATATTAAGGTTGACGTGAACCTCACCCGTGATGACTGCAAATTGACTTGGGCTCGCGAAAGACCCGTGCCCGGCACTCTCAAACTGTTTCGCAGCAGGTTTTGCAGGTTTTGTAAAACCTACTGTGATTGTCAAACTTGTAGTTTACAGAGATTATTTCTTTACGCCCGCTTGCCTCGCTCGCTACCTCGCAACCTCGCGGCTTAGTCGCTCGCGCGTGACTCGTACGTGAACCAGCCGGCAGGGAATTATCGAATTTGCCGCCTCCGATCAACAACGGGAATAGGCCGGCAAACCACCTAGATGAACGAAATAAAAAGATAACAACAACCTTTGCCAACTCATTCTTCGCTGCACGTTGAACTACGAGTGGTTGCTCTGGCGGCTTTCTATGCTACCAATCTTTAGTTCTCGAAAAGGTAAGCGATTAAATGAAACTTTTTTTTTAATTTTTCATATTTTATTTTAAAGTTATACTGTTTCGAAGGATTGATGAGGGCGCAACACTTGTTTGTTGTAGTAGTAATTTCTGACACTTTTGGCCGGTCTCACAATTTCATGATAAAACTTACTGAGCCACATACTCTGAGTCAATCAACATTTTTAGATCAAAGTTGTTTTGGTTTTTACATCTGGATTGCTAAACGACCTGCAAGATGCATTTGTTACAGTAAGTCCAGTCCGACTTTTTAGTGGTAGCGCGAAAAGCATTTTTTTTGCGTCGAGGCAAGAGATTGTTATGATAATATCTTGGTGGAGGACGTCTTAAAGAGAAGAGGAAATCAAACGAGCGGCTCAGCTATCCCTGCTACAAGCAGTGCTGTATCTGCTAAACCGAAATCAAAATGTTTTTTATAAATCTTTGGTTGTTTGTTAAGTTCCAACTATTTATGAGTAAAATTCTAGAATACTAGAAGGACAGAGTTCAAGTCGTTGCAAGCTCGAGAATAGGGCTGATGAACATAATCGGAACGATAACAGATTCTAATCTTCTGCTTTGTTTTGCGTTTGGGAAATTCCCCACTCGTACTCGGCAACTTTCGTGCCAAGCACTTAGAGTTTGTACGAGTCTAGGCCCAGCCGCCGCGTTACTCGATTGAAAGGTCGGACGCTTATAGCGTGACTTTCAGTGCTGGTCATGCTGTGTGTCAAAGTCGATTATACTTTATTAGTCCCTCTTTAAAGTGACTGAAGGTCGATTGCGGATAAAGTTGATATAGTGTATAATCTTGTGAAAGTCGATTGCAGTAACGATCCGTCTTTAGCGTGGCTGATGGTCAGTAGTTGATAGACTTTGAATATCGTGTCAAAGTAAGCTGAAGTTGCAGTAAATATAATCGTTTTAATTTTAAAAAGTCGATTGGATAAAGTCCATGTTAAGCGTCACTGAAGCTCGATAGTTGAAAGTCGATTCTAGCTTCGCGCAGTTTCCAGTTCACAATTGTAATACACAACGAAAGTAATTCAGGTGTACCATGATATATCTTTAATTCTCTTCTAGAATCACTGGTCGTTGAAAATTACGAATACCACGGTCATATAATATGTCCTCTAACCCCTACCCCAAAGAGCTTGCAAACAGAGTTTGCTTACAAACCAACTGCAGTCGGGAGAATGCTTTGTCAATGCTGGAGAAATAAATAAAGAAAAGAAATTTAACTGTTTTCGCATTATTGTGTTACTGATCAACTTTGGGTTTTAGCAAAAATGAGCCGGGATTTAAATTACAGTATTTCAATAAGGCTCATCCTCGGTGTAAAAACCTGTGACGCTCACCAGTGACGTAAAACAAAGAAAACAAAGAAGTCAACATGATAGACCCTAACCGTAACAATAGCTACAAAACAAAGAAAAACTTCACAGGTTTTTACACCAAGCTAAACCCTTCAATCACTTTGTAACGGGATAGTTCCGAAAGTTGGTCACGCGCGATTGTCCCGCGGGAATTTGTTTCCTGGCTGCCTCGTTTCCAGATCACTTTTAACCCCGGGAATGAGGCCAAGCATCAAGTGACAAGTGAAAAAGAAAAAAACAAACGGTTAAGTTAGTGAACAGAAATAACACTAGAGTCTAAGGAAGTGCGGTAGTTTTCTTGGAAGCGAAGCATTTAAAGAAAGCGACTTTTACTGATAAGAGAGTTACTCGTTTTCTTGTTTGTTCAGCTTTGATTAGAATGATTGATCATCACAGTACGTACAGCTTTGTCGGTGAATGTGGGAGTTTTCGCTATACGTAGGTTTGGCCGCTTGGCGCCATCACAAAGAAAAGTGCCAACTTAGTGACGGCAATCCCCCTCAGAGAAAAACAAAACAAGAACTTTTGCTCATTATTTAATTCGAATGATCAAAAACAACATTCTCATATGTATTTTCAGTGGGCGTATGGGATTGAACGAAGCTAGTGTTTATTTCGGAATGAATTTCTTAGTCTAAGTTTTTTTTTCACGGTTTCAGTTAAAAACTGTTTCCTGATTTTTCAACGGGTAAACTTATGTAAAAAGGTGCTATTAGTTCCGGTCGCTGGCAAATGTTAATTCATCCGACATCGGTAGAAAAGTAGAAATGATGCATTAAAAGATAGCTAGTCTAAACAATTTGAATTCTGAATCTTGTAGAGAATTTCGTTCAACAAAATTTCTTAATTTCCACGCGTTTGGTCATCTTAGCAGAGTTTCTTTTATGGCGGTCTTTCAATATGTTCCGCATCGTGTTTACGGCACAACTGGAAGCGTCAAAACATCGCGTAGGTGTTGTAGACGGAAAAATCACCAATATCATCCATATTTATAACTCACCCCGTGACTTAAACGAATTCCATGTTTTGTTTTGCAGGGTAAACAGTGTGTTAACACTTTAGAGATTTCAGTAGAAAATGGCCAAAGAAGACGATCTCGATTACTCAGATACCAAGAAGATCTCGTTCAACGTTGAAAGTGAGGAGCTGGAGGAACTGAACCCCCCGCACCCGACCACGGACATCGAGAGCAATGGAGTAACAGTTCGTATATACGAAACCGATAACGAACGTGGTAAATGGGGAAATCAAATCGAATTCGTCCTCGCAGCGATAGGATTCGCCGTTGGTTTGGGAAATGTTTGGCGTTTCCCGTATCTTTGCCAGAAAAACGGAGGAGGTAATATAATACTAAACGTTTAGTATCTTCATTTGTTTGGACATCGTGTAGAACGCTTAATCGCTCTCTCCTCAGTCCAGTGTCTCATTTCACTCCACGCGTGTGTTAAAACGTAATTAAAAATACCAGTAAACGAAAACTGTGTACTGAAACTTGAAAACTAAGTCTCATCGGGATTGAAAGCGAAAATCTTACGCCTGCGGAAATTCGCACTTTTTGCACGTGTTTCTTCCTTTTCAAAACATGTTAAATTTCATTTCATCAATGGACTTCCTTCCGTGGTAAATTGATTGCTTCACGATGAAAAGTAACTTTATCAGCTTATTCGCCTCGAAACGCCGTTTCGAAGCTCGAAAGACTTAGAGAAAGATTTCTTTCGAAGATTAAGTGAATTTCACTTAAATTGCTTTCTTCATCCATTCATCTTTTCTTAATCGTCGTAGTCTACTAACGAATATAAACATTAGATCGGCCGCAATTTGCTTGTACGTCTCAACTTAAATTTCCGGCATAAATACTTGTTTCGGACATCTTTGAATTCACGAAAAAAAATTATCAACCATGTCGGGTTAAATTTCATACATGAATTAAAATATTTGAGACAAATTCTGAGAGATTGAGAATTTTTTACTACGTCACGAACAGTACATACAACTGCTTCGCTTGACTGCCCGAGCGGTCGTTCGCAGCTTGTTTAGAACACACACACACCGAAAGAAAATTCCTATACGACAAAGAAAAAGAAACACTGAATTTTAGATAAAAATTTCTCAGCCATTTACTAATAGAAGTTTAATTTTGAGTCCTATCTTAACTCGACTAAATTTGAAATCGATATTGCTGAGTTGTCGCAGTCGTGTTTATATTAGCATATTAGGTTTTGCCAAGTCATTCATTCACCGCAGATGCTTTTACGAAATTTTTCTCACTGGAACGATCTCCTTAAGAAAAAAACCGATCATTTCTGTATATGTAACTTTAAAAAGGTGAGGATTGATCAACCATATTCATTTAATACTCTCGCATCTTTTCGAGTGTCCAGAAAAGATCGCTTGCATGAGTACATCACGTGTGTTTGTTTACAATTTTCACTTCCCGCCATTATTTTCGCGCGCAATTGCGCGTGTTTCAGTGTCATGTGACCGGAAGTCTGGAATGTTGCGGGTTTTCCACAAAGCTAGTGTGTCTAGATACCCGGCAGCCGGGAAGTGTTTTCAAAATACTCCATACCCGGCAGTCTGAAATTATTCAAGAATTTCCACGGAAAGACTTATCCAATCCTTCTTTAAACTGTAGATCTTTGTTTAGAAATGTCAAGCGATTTCAATTATAGTTTTGGCTTTGTAGTTGAGGAAGTTTTCGAGCTTGGGCATACTATAAAATCTCGATGTTTCGACACTTTGAAAAATTTCGTACCCTGACCCCAGTGTCAACTCTCAGAGAATAATTTCTACAGAAATTGAAGTGTGAACCCTTTGAGAGTATTCGATATTTGTTTAGAAATGCGAAGCGATTCTAAATAGTGTTTTGCTTTTGTTGTGGACGATTTCTCTTGGCATACTATAAGAACCTCGACTCACGAGCACGGTTCTTCAAAAACCTAGATACCCGGCAGTCAAAAATTCATGAATAATCAATAAATTCAATATCCAGTAAAATGATCAGTGAAAAATCCCGAGAGTACTTCAGCATTTCGAGCTTTGGTGGAAAGCACGAAGCGAGTTTTATAATGTTTTGGTTTTGCACAAATTGTACAAACTTTGTGTGACTCACGGGCACAATTTTTCAAATACTACATACCCGGCAGTCGGAAATTCCTCTCGTTGATCCACCAAAATTTCCATGTAAAACTCGCTTCGTGCTTTCCACCAAAGCTCGAAATGCTGAGGTACTCTCGGGATTTTTCACTGATCATTTTACTGGATATTGAATTTATTGATTATTCATGAATTTTTGACTGCAAGATAAATTGTTGTATCCCCAAAAAACACTGCTATTAATTTAATTGATGAGGTTAAAAACTTGTGTCCCTTGTTTACATTTCGGTATGAAATACCCTAACAACACTGGCAACACTGCTTTTTTTATGGGACAATGACTACTTACAAATTGGAAAGATCAGTTTATCTGAGAGGATTGCAGTATTGCGTGGTTATTCAAGGCTGTGATTTCCAAAGAAGGTGAAAATCTTCGGCCAGGTTATTAATACACCACAGTGATTGAATTTTGCATACCTTTAGCTACTTTTGCTTGGACTTTCTGCATAATGAACGATCAGTCTGCAAGAACAATGAAAATAAGCAAAAAACGGGTCAAGTCGACAGAATTTAGTCAGTATCGCAACTAAAATTTATGATATCCAGTGCAGACGAACAAGGTGATATGCTTCTGACCTCACCTAAAATGGTATCTACAGTGATCTACAGTTCACTTCGCTGCATTGTCTCACCTTCGGGAACAACGAACATTTGGAGCTACTTGGGCAGTTCGTTAAGCTTGAAATATGACCAGGTATGTTTGAACATCTGACCTCGGAAGAAATCGATGCCTGTTTACAGAGAAGAGCTTGAGCTGATAAATTACCTCCGAAAAAGGCGGCAAAAAGATTGACACCTGCCAATGATAAATTCGATGGCTTCTTTCATTCAAACTTTTCTGCTGTACACCAAACTGGTAGTAGAATCGCTTTAGATACGTCAGGTATTTTCTGTTGACCACGTGTTGCTTTTGACTTAAATGAAAGGTAAAAAGGACTTGTTTTATCGGCCGTACAAGTGACGGAAACCTACTATAATTTGAAATTTGAGCTTTTCACGTGCTCTGTGTACAAAGGACGGTATTTGTTTTCACGTTGTGAAGTAAGTGACCTCTGTCCGCGTCAAACACTACACCGCAGAGTTCTTGGTTTTCTTCCAACCATGACCACAGCACATCTGAAAGATGGCGTCGTAAATTTAACAATTACTCCGGCTAAGGAAGAAAATTCGAACGCTGCTGCAGAGCAAAAAGCCGCCGAAGCGCGCGGGGCTACGGCTGAAGTAGCTGTGGAGGATCGTGGAGGATGGGGAAACAAGATCGAGTTTATTTTGGCCACGGTTGGTTTTGCAGTTGGTCTTGGAAATGTGTGGAGATTTCCGTATCTTTGCCAGAAAAGCGGAGGAGGTATCTGCATTTAATTTTATGGTTTCTTTAGGCTAATTTCGAACGCAACCCCAGAGGTCGACAAAAAGGTTAATTTGATGAAGATCGAGTCTTTCCGCCTCGCCTGAACTCACGCTGGCGCCAAAATAGCCTTACGCTTATATCGAGGGCAGAATTGGCGGGCTGGCCGAAGCTAGCTTTTTTGCTCATTGTAAGCGATACCTGTTGCAGCAATAGTTCAACTTCGGGTTGTTTTTCATTATTTTTATTTTGACCTTTCATGATCAAGCTTAAATTGGAATATAACCCTAACTTGAAAATTCGAGATCCCGAGATTTCAAGATATCGTATTCCTCCTTTTCACATCGCATTAATCGTTAATGCTCCTTATCGTCTTTGGAAGGTGAAAGGATAAAAATTTGGTTTATTTTCTTTACAATGGAAATTTAACATGCGCCTGACACGTATGCGCGCCTCTATTTGTACTCGAATGATTTTCGTGTTAAAACTTTTTAAGCTTAGAAATCATGAGAAATAAATTGAGTTGAGTTAACATGAGTTAAGTTAACTTTGTGAATGATAATTGCTTTCTCAATAATATTGTAAGATTGTGCTTCACAAAGACAGAGCTAATTAATTTTGAAAGTTGCCTGCTTCCTTGTCTT
Organism: Platygyra sinensis; assembly: GCA_019787425.1. Taxonomy (NCBI): domain Eukaryota; kingdom Metazoa; phylum Cnidaria; class Anthozoa; order Scleractinia; family Merulinidae; genus Platygyra; species Platygyra sinensis. The sequence goes on from JAHPZR010012922.1 coordinate 14,676, forward strand.
ATCATTTTGTTATGGTTTGTTTAATTTGACGCTCGAATTCATTTGGTAGTGGTGCTCTTTAGCTTTGCCTGATGTGTTTACATTTTTTCTGTACGAGTCTTGCGAAATGCAGGCACTAATGACAGTGTAATGACTTTGGGAAGAACCGACTACCTTTTCTTTTGTTACATTGTAAAGGAGTTGTTGAACCCGATCAAAGAACGCTATGTTGTTCAGCTTATCATTTTTATATTTTTTATGTACGGTATTTTTTTTACATTTGTCACGCTGTGAGGTGTACATGTGTGTGACTTCTCGTGCGCCAGCTATGCAAGCAAGACTAAGTAGGGCGTTTGATATTCAAGTTATTACACAATGTATTCCCATGTATTTCACAACAAGTGATTAGACAATAATGTCTTGTTTTCAGTGTTTATTTAATAATCTTATTTATTGTGAAAATCGTTGTACTTTAAAACACATAAAAGAACTGAATTTTATTCCTACACACTTTAGGAATTTAGTGCATCTGAAAAACAATACATACTTCTGTAGCCAAGCGCAAAAAAAAAAAAAAAAAAAGCACTTGCAGAGTTTGACACAAACTGTCCAAACTAATTGTTTTTGCACGAAATTGTTCATTGTTGACAAAAATTAATAAATATTGTTATTTAATATATAAACACCAGTGAAATACCAAGTGAGCTTTCTTGCGAAAACTTCATATCTTCATGCAAGAAAATAACATTTTATCTTCACACATCTTTACAGGTGAAGACATCACCTTGTTATGGGCCTTTTTCACTGGTGTTTAAAATAAATTATAATAAACAGAATATTACACGCCTGTTGTTCAAGTCGATATCTCACTCATTCGCTATGCTCAGTCCTCAGATATCGAGTTGAACACTTGAAGATAAAATTCATATCCAGGCACGGGCATGTAACATCCTCTATCTAGTATGTTTTGAGTACCACATGCCCAGCTGTGAATGTGATTTCTGCAGCTTCTTTTGTGTGATACTTGTCATTACACAAAAATGAAGCAATTTAAAAGTTACATACCATACAGTTTACTTTCAAGTTTTTTTTTTTGGTTTTGCAAAAAGATAAAGTTCTCTTTGGTGGAGGGGGGGAGGGGGGGAGAGAGGAGGGCAGGGAGGTGGGGTGGAGGCCTTTTCCTTCTTTTCTCCATAAGATAATGCAAAGGTGATTAAACTAGGTTGTGTATCTTGTGTAATTTTGATATAAATCGCTTAGATCTAAAATCTGTCCAGATCAAATCTGGTAATTTAAATGTACAATGTACTTTTTGATTCAAAATCTTTATCTGAGGAATTTGGCTTTCTTGTCTTTCTCCCACTAGGAGCTTTATATTCTGACAGGCCGTAACTATGCATTTGTTTGACTAAAACAGTTAAACAATTAGGTCCCTTCGCAATGACCTCTGCAGTGCTCCAAGCTCACTTTTTCAAAAAGTCGCCTTCTGGCGACCTTTAATTGTAAAATGGTCGCCATAAAAAAATTCAGTCGCCAAAAAACAGTTACGTGAAGGGGAGGACACTTCACAACATATTACACGTCGCCAAAAAAAATGTGAATGGGAGGACACTTCATGGCATGTTACACGAAGGGTTAATGTGCCGAACGCACGTTTTCAATACTTTACTTTGCTACTGTAAGTTTACGCATTCATGTTGAGTTTCTGAAAGGCCGAGAGGGGAAAAGAGAAAGACAGGTGATGCCGTCGCTTGTACTATTGATTAAATTCTTCCTATTATTGATAATTTTTCAAGTAATTTTCCCTGTTAATCTGTTGGTCACCAATTGGCGACTTTCGCCAGAATTTTGGTCGCGAAAAATTTTTTCTACTCACCATGGCGACCAAAATGATCGCAGCTTGGAGCGCTGCTCTGTATCTCTTGTATCCCTTTCAAAAACATACTAGTACTACAAATAATAAGTCTATTAAGAATTGTTTTCCACTTCCAGGTGCATTTTTGATTCCATACTTCCTCAGTCTGTTTCTTCTGGGCATCCCTCTCTTTTTCCTTGAGCTTGCAATTGGCCAAAGTCTACGACAAGGATCAGTTGGAGTGTGGAATGCCATTCACCCCTACCTTGGAGGTGTCGGCTATGCCTGCGTTGTCGTGTGTCTGCTGGTGGGAATGTACTACAACATGATCATTGCTTGGTGCTTTTACTACTTGTTTGCATCATTCCAAGACCCTCTACCGTATTCTAGCTGCCCCCGATTGGACAATGGTACCTTACTTGAGGAGTGTCATGAGGCTGGTAGGACGCAGTATTACTGGTATCGCAAAGCTCTTGATGTGACCCCAACCATTGATGAGAGTGGCGGACTTGTCTGGCATCTTGTCCTGGTGCTGTTGGTTGCTTGGATTGTCGTGTTCCTGTGCATGATGAGAGGCGTTCAGTCAGCTGGAAAGGTACATTTGTTGTAATTTCTGGTCATTAGTTTCCCATTGTTCCAGTATAAGTATTGATCTCGAAATGAGTGATTTATAGTTTGTTAAATGGAGGGTACTTATATTATTTGTTATAATTGTTTACATTCACAAAATGTATTTTAGTACAGCAGATGCTTTAGTTTTTTTTTTTTAACTTTGTGTATAAGTTGATTTCTGAAGTCAGTTTTTATTCATGTCATTGTACTTTCCCTGCTTTTTTTATGTACTATCTGGATTTCACTAAAATAATTTTAGCACTTTTGTTTTTTTATTGTACACAAATAATAACCCTTCTGTGAGAGCACATTTTAACTTAAATTGGTTCTAATTTTCAATTTTCAGGCAGTTTATTTTACTGCTACATTTCCGTACATTGTTCTGACCATCTTCTTTGGCCGTGGTGTTAGCCTCGAAGGGGCTGGAGCTGGAATCGCACACATGTTCAAACCTCAGGTTAGGTTTAACATTGTGTATAAAGGGGCTATAAATTATTATGATCTCGAAGATTGTTCTATGAACTATTGGCTTTGAGTAGAATCGTCAGCTTTTGAAATTGGAGTATTTGGAATTGTGATGTAGAATAATCAGAAATAATTTTACTGTATTATATAATTTGTGTGGTTTTCTAAAGATAAATCGTTAAAGGGACAATACATGTATGACAAATTGCTGATCTTCTGGTCAAAGTAGTGCTCAACATATGATTGGGCACTTTCTCTCATACACAAAATGCTCCCAGAATGTCACCAAGATGTTGTTGATGGCAGATCAAATGTTAAAAAGTTTTTAGTGATTTTTCCAACTTTGCCGACTTTGACTTTTGAAGTTGTGACCTCGAAGCTGTTATAACAAGAGAAACGGAACAATTTGAATAAACGAATGAAAATATATTTTAACAAGCAATACACGCTAAAATACAACACTCATAAAAAACATGTGGACATCGTGCCAAGTATATGCACATTACAAACTCAAGAAGCCCTATGACTTAACAAGACCCTATGATATAACAGAAGCGACACGACATACATGTATCAGTCCGGAATATCCCAATATATTAGGACATCCGTGACGTCACGAAACCTTTGTTCTCAAGGAAAATGGCGGCCGTTTTTTAAAAACCCCGGGCAAAGTAGAATTCCGCTGTCCTGTGTTTCGTACGAGCTCACATCCGGGACTTTTAGCTAGAAAACATCGAGTGCAAGCTTTCAGCAGCCATTTTGGATGCTAGTTGAGGAGATTCAAAGAGGTTTTATGTGGTTTAGCGCCGTAAAAACGCAGCGATGTAAGACGATTTTCTGACACGTTTTCAAGGTAGGTGAAGAAGCTTTGTCTTTTTCTTGTATTCACGCATTTTTCATAAAGCCTGTAGTATTTTTCCTGAGTTCTTTAGTCGATAAACTTTCATCATGCCAAGTCTCAGCATGGTAGACAAGCTAGATTTTTGGTAGACTTTTCTAGAAGTCACACCACTATCGCTCTTCCATTACACTCGAGTAACACGATCGACTTGTGCTATTCTTGACCGATTTTCACTTTGTTACTGACTAAATTGGACCCGTTTAGGTTCATTTTGGCAAGAAATATGAATTGCACCATGATATACTTAATTGGGCTCTTTCTCGAATTTGTGGAGAGACACTCCACGATCACAAGAATCAAATACCTTGTCAATCATCCGTACGAGTTTGGTCGCCTTTTAATATAGATTTTTTTTTAACTTTACATTTTATTTTACCCAATCATTGTTCCATTTATGGTAATTTTTAAGATAGTTTTATTATTTAATTGATTCTATAGATTTATTAATGATGTAATAATATGTGGCTTGTCTGGTACTCTGTTTTAAGCCTACCTCAGATTGAGTGGTTGATTAACTTGATTAAATTAAGTTCAAAGTGGAAGCATCAGTGAAATGGGTAAAGCTTGGCAAGTGCCTGTTTTGGTCGATTCGCCAAATGTCCATCCATGTTTTATTTTTTCAAGTCCCAACTAATTTGTGGGAAAAAGTATCTTGAAGGCAAGATAAAAATTGTGACCCTTGCCAATACATGGTGTCAGATCTGCATAGTGAAAGTTGTACTGTGTGTGAATCCCACTTAAAATCTGAACCAGGCAGGCTATCCGCAAAAGCCAGGAAAGCAAAGCACATGAATTCTTTATTCAAGATGCAGTCACAACAAGAATACATTTACGTACATATAACTTAAGTTAGATAAAAAGACATCCTGAACCAATTCCAGCCCAGTTTGAGTCATCATCAATGAAATGATCTGTGGTTCATTGCCTTGACATCAAAACAAACCTTGAAGCTATAGTTCTTCAAGGAAGAAAAACACCAAAGAAGAAATATTTAAACTGGAAAAAAAAACAAGGTAGGATGACTTTGAACGGGAAAGGCTGCATTGATAACCCTAAAAAGCTAAATGTTAAAGTTTTGTCACCCTTGGCAGAGCTCCTTCCAAGATTTAAAGAAATCTGTAATAATCGTGTGTTTCAGTTGTACCTCGGGAGAGCCTACAGCCTGTTGAAAACCACCTAAAGCACAGGGGGCATTGTAATCTTTTTTTGGCATTTTTTGAGAGCCATACACACTGCAGCTGTTCACAGTAGATGTTTATTCTTTTTGCCTTCTCATGAAGCTTGAATGTACCAGAAAGAAATATTTTTGCAAAATAATCATTATGAATACAAAGACTGAAAAGGTACAAAAGTTTATTATAGGGGGATAGAGGGGTATGGGTAGAGGGACATTGTATGTGCTCATTTACCAGACGTGAAAATATTTTTGCAAAATAATCATTATGAATACAAAGACTGAAAAGGTACAAAAGTTTATTATAGGGGGATAGAGGGGTATGGGTAGAAGGACATTGTATGTGCTCATTTACGAGACGTGGAGGGCCATGCAAGCATGCAAGTTAAGGTTTGTAGGGAGGCATTGCACTCTTTTTTTTTGGCAGCTGGAGCTGTTCACAGTAGATGTTTATTCTTTTTGCCTCCTCATGAAGCTTGAATGTATCATAAAGTAATATTTTTTGCAAAATAATCATTACGAAGACTGAAAAGCTACAAGGGTTTATTGTTGAGTGTTTATTTATTTATTTATTTATATATTTATTTATTTATATATATATTTATTTATTTATTTATTATTTATTTATTTATTTATTTATTTATTTATTTATTTATTTATTTATTTGTGTCAGGGACACCTGGGAGAACAGATTGATGAAGGTGCTCCCTGGTTAAATAAAGCTCATTATTATTATTGTTGTTGCACATTACTAATTGTGAAACTTATGCAAAAGATTTGTTGTCAACAGGTAACATATCAGTTTGGTTATGAATATGTAATAAAAAATAGAAAACATAAGAGTCAGTCAGACTACTTGAGGGCGATAGTGGTGTAGCTTTAGTCCAAACAGATTCACATTTTAAAATGAGAAATACATTTGTAATAATATTGACATCTGTAATCAGTGTAATAATCTTCTAAGCACTTGCGATTTGTTTCAGGTCCTGCATTCTTCCAAGAGCCAAATTCAAGGTTGAGAGTACCCTAAGAGTGACTAAAATAAAATTTCTTTCTCTTTCAAGACTGAAGTTGTTTTGTATGTTTTTTTAAGTAAATACATAGTAAACCCTTGGGACATGTGGATGGATTGTGAATAATCCCTTGTCAACCTGTCCAGGAATTATATTTTGATATTTTTGAGTAAATAACTTGCTTAAAGTCAGCAATGATACATAAGCTTTCATAATTCTAATGTGGAAATCAGATATGATATCTTTTAGCACAGCAAAAAATAGATATATTTGAAAAAAATACCAAAATGGAGAAATTTAAGATTTACAAAGAAATATCAACAGATTTTAACTATCCATACATTTTGCTAGCTTAGCATATTTTGTATAGCAGAACAAGAATTTCTCACTAGTATCCGTTATTGAAAATTCTGTTTTAAATAATGATTTTAGCCAAAACGTATAACATTTTGGACATCTACAATTTATTTCTGCTGGCAAACAAGAACGCGCGCGTGCTGCCGATTTCGGCCCGAAAATCCCCAGATTTAAGAGTAAAGTCTCGATTCTCATGTCGATCAATTTTGTGCTTAGAAAAATGGAGAGTAAAGATGCTTACCGATTCTATGGTCTCTTTCCAAGAATGATAACAGCAGCTCGTTAAACTCTGCCCGCAATTCTCAATTCAAATTGCGTTCCATAGTGCTTCCTTCGGTCCGAGGATAATCGTTATCCGGGCAGAATTGTCTGTGACATGGCACGCGAACGCAAACTTTCCCTTTATTTCATAGTTGCGACAGTATTTAACTCAATTCGAGATAAGTGTGTACCTCCTGACGACCCGCATTCATGGCATTGGAAAGCATTCGCGACTCTCTTTGTCCGCCATCTTCAATCCCTTGGTTTGTTGTGAAACCCAACACTCCAACCAAAACAGGCGTTCTCATTGGTTGAAACGTGAGTTTCGTGACGTCAGGGATGTCCTAATATATTGGGATATTCCGGACTGTGTATTAAGTACCGGTAGTGGTCAGCAATGCTCATATATATAACAGAAAACACAAATTATACTTACTATTGGCCGTTTATTATACATTTATTTTGTAGGACCTAGCTGCAGATTCCTAGCCAGAGATGAATTATTGGAAATTAGTGGAAATTGCAAATTGTTTACCCCAACCACTGTGTGCATTAACTGTCACAAATTTTGAGGAAACATTCCAGGTTCAACTAGTACTTAAAAAAATATACGTACATGACTTGTATTGCATCACCTCTAATGCTGGTTTTGTTTTTACAGTTCGACAAGCTCATCAATCCACAGGTGTGGCTGGAGGCTGCCACTCAGATTTTCTTTTCCTTGAGTGTGGCATTTGGAGGACTGATTGCTATGTCCAGTTACAACCCTGTGCATAACAACTGCCACAGGGATGCCATCATGGTCTCACTGATCAACTGTGGAACATCAGTGTTCGCCAGTATCGTTATTTTCAGTATCCTTGGCTTTAAGGTATGTTTTTATAATAAATAAAATTATCTAAAGAGAAACTGTATTTCTTTACTTGGTCCTTCACTGGGGTGAAATTTTGTTGTTGATTTTGAAGGAGCCGTATTATGAATTTTTTAATCAGGAGATTCAGTATTGTAAACTGCATCTAGGAGTTTGGACTTACATGCCAGCCACTGCCATTGTTTTGTGCTCATGTGCACAGCACCTAACTTTCAAAGTGCCCCTCTACCCGGGATATCATTAGCAGCCAGAGTATATGTTGAGGAAAACCCACAAAAGCTAAGTACCAGGGGCTTTCTTCAATGGATGTCAAGAGTAATAATTATTCCTGCTATCATCCTTCCAGAAGGGCAGCAATACTCCTATCGCCACTGCATATCGCATAACCTATTATTAGTTGTTGTCACTTATGGACCACTGTTTTTGGACTGATTCAGAAGAAATCTTGATTTTCTTAGTAGCAGTCACTGTATGACTGTGTAATAATTAACAGGGTTTTATGTCTCTATGATCCTCGTAGAATTAGTTGCCACAGTGTATCTGCCTATAGTAGTGGTGCTAATAACCTTTAGCATTCTTTTTTTACTGATCAGTTGATGCAATGATTATGATGATGATGACGTTATGTGTGATATTTCAGGCCACCCAGTCATTGCATGACTGTCAGGAATTTTATGGAGCATTGAATGGCACAGACATCAACGGGACAGTCACTGATTTGGTTGCTAAAAACTGCCATAACTTGACTTATTGGCTGTCAGAGGTATGCTCAGTTTTCTTCCTCATACACACTTTTAACTTTCAGATTTTCTGTACTCATGAAAGTTTCCTTACCTGATAGTGATAATCATAATTATGTGTTCAAAGGTACATTAAAAATTTAGTATTGCATATTTCTCAGTTCATTTGTCTTGTTGTTGATCGCTTATTCATTTCCTTGCCAATTCGTTTTTTTTTTTTTCATTCATTTCTCTGTTTTTTTCTTCATTTGATTTCTTGGTAGTGTTTTCATTCAATCCCTACATGTATGTTTATCTGTCTATCCATGCACTTTTCCTTCATTTTCTCGCTCTGTCATGTTTTTAATCAATCTTGCCTTTGTTCATTCACATGAACAAAACCAAGGTCAAAGAATCATTCAATCATTCAGTCCACTAGCAAGTACCTCTGTCACACAGTCTTAATTACTATCCATGGGCAGATCTGCAATAGTAACAGTAACAGTGACTTAATTACATAATTGAATTAATTGCAATTAGGTCTTGGTAGCTCACAGCTAGCAAAGCTATTCAAGCTTCTATTACTTTACATAATTTGCTGTGAGTCAGGTTAAATGAGCTAGTAATGTTTACAATATGCTGATACAGAAACTACGTTTCATTTTACTTGACTGTTCATTTACATTGTTGTACAATCCTTCTTCCTTAGTCTGCTCAAGGTCCTGGTCTGACGTTCATTGCCTTTACTGAGGCCATAGTGAAGATGCCTGCATCGCCTCTCTGGTCTGTGCTGTTTTTCTGCATGTTGCTGACTCTTGGTCTCGGAAGTATGTTTGGAACTCTGGAGGGTGTTATTACACCCTTTTACGACTTGAAGATCTTTCCTTGGAGGAAGGAAGCCATGACTGGTAAGTAATTTTGTATGAGGCATTATCGACTGCATCAAGCTGCATGGAAGATGGGTCTCTGGGATGTCCGGGGGGCTGGGGGCTCCATGGTGATAAGCTGTTCCCTTGACAGAGCAACACTCGGACCGTGGCTGGAAATCCCTGCAACCCAGGCCATCACACTGAAATAACAAGGTGATGAGGAGGAAAGAGAAAATTGCATCATGCTGTATGAAAGATGGGTGCTCAGAAAGTCAGGGAGGGCTCCACTGTGATCATCTGTCCCCTTGGCAGTTTAACCCTTTCCCTACTAAACCGCCCTGTACCGCCCTGAAAAAAATTGCCGCCATTTTCCTACGCCGCCCTATACCGCCTTAGCGAAACAAACTCTTTTCCCTACCCCTGTAGTTGCTATCTTTGCTCTCTATTGTTTTATAATTATTTCTCAAACACTGACCAATCATAACGCAGTAATTGCGCATAAATTATCTGCTCCATTGAGCGAACACATGGCAAAGTTTTCTGTCGATCTGTTCGCTTGTGTTTGAATCATCATGGCTGCTCGTGTTATGGAACCTATGGAGATTTCAAGGGAAGATTTTGACGATATTTTCGGAAGCTCAGATGAAGAAATGAACAACGAAGATTCAGATATCGATGTTAGTGAAGTTGAAGATGAAAGCGATGAAAATGATACGAGCGGAAGCGAAAGTGAAGGCGATGAACCGGTCGAGTGGACAAATCGTTTACGCAACATCCACATGGAGGACTTTACTTCGCCTGCTGGAATTACCTTTGAGATAGGAAATGAAGCCCGGGAGATAGATATATTTAAACTGTTTTTTAATGATGAAATACTAAATGTCATTGTGCGAGAAACAAATCGCTATGCTCGCCAAAAGCTCATAGGTGAAGCGCTTGACAAATGGCAAGATGTGACACTTGATGAAGTAAAAGCATTTCTCGGTGTTTCTGTGGCCATGGGTTTGAATCCTCTTCCTTCTACTGCTGATTACTGGTCAAGCGATCCATTTTTAGGCAACGAGGGGATACAAAAAGTGATGACCAAAAATCGCTTTGAACATCTAAGCAGATTTTTTCATTTCAATGATTCTTCAGTTGAACCAAGGCGAGGAGAAGATGGCTACGACCGTCTTTATAAAGTGAGGCCAATTTTGTCCCACTTCAACGCCAAAATTCAGGAACTATATAAACCTACGAAACATATTTCAGTCGATGAAGGAATGATTGGTTTCAAAGGAAGGCTGTCCTTTCGCCAGTACATGCCAGCAAAGCCAACAAAGTATGGCATAAAGGTCTGGATGGCAGCCGATGCATCCAACGGATTTGTTGTCAATCATGAAGTCTACCTTGGTAAACAACCCGGACGCGTCCTTGCAAATGGCCTTGGCTACAGTGTTGTGATGGAATTGATGGCCCCATTTTTAAACAAGAATCACCACGTTTATTTTGATAACTTTTTTTCGTCGCCTAAACTGTTGGAAGATCTTCAGAATGAAGGAACATACGCTTGTTCTACAGTTCGTGCTGGCCGTACCGGGTTACCGCCATCTTCGCGTCGCAAGCTAAAGAGAGAAGGCGAAATGATTTGTGAGCAGAAAGGCAATCTTGTCTACACAAAATGGCACGATAAACGCGATGTTAATATTTTATCAACCAATTTTAACCCTCTTGATCCTAAAACTGTGAAAGAAAGACGCAAAAAGAATGGAGATGTTGTGCATGTTGAAAAACCAGCATGTGTTGATTTATACAACAACAACATGGGTGGCGTTGATCGCTCTGATCAACTTCGCTCTTACTACAGCGCTTGTCGACCCTCAAAAAAGTGGTACAAGTACCTATTCTGGTTTATTTTTGATCTATCACTCGTGAACTCGTTTATCATTTTCAAAGAAAATGTCCACAGAAGAGGAAGAAGGACTCTAGCGAACTTTCGCCTCGCACTTGCCAAACAGCTCATCGGTGGGTTTTCTAGTCGATCAGAGAACAGGAAGCGCACTATGAAAGCAGCTTCTTTACAAGCTACAACTACTCCTGGAAATGCTGCAGGTCATTTTTGCATTCGACGGGAAGGAAATGCTAGAAAGAGGCACTGTGTGCAATGCAAAAAAGATGGAAGAAAGACCTCAAGTGATCGAGCAAAGGAGACCATCTACGAGTGCGCACAATGTGGTATCGCTTTGTGCAAGGATCCCTGTTTCAAGCGCTATCATAATTTATAGAAACCCATTTTTGTGTAAATTCAAGGTTTTTGAGACAAGGAACAACACTTCAGTCATTTGTATATATTTTTATTCACATTTGTTTCTGTTATGAGGATAATAGGTACTTTAGCTTAGTTCAGCCAATGATGTAAACTTGTTGTAATGGCGGCAAATTCAAAAAAATTATTCGAGTTGAACATTTAGCTGTGAACTACACAGTAACAAGACTTAATTGTAACTCTTTTGGTTCAGAATTTTGATTAAACACAATTAGACTGCATTTTCCTGTAATTTTTTAGCTTTGTCTAACTATGCAAATCTACTGAGCATCCATGTTTTGATTTTGGGTTTATTTTCCTTGCGTTGGCCATTGGAAGCTTAGGAAATTAGAGACATTTCTCTTTGGGCGTGGCTAGTAGGGAAAGGGTTAAAACTCCCATAATTTGAAATCTGTGATCATAAAAGGATCTCCTTACATGTATGTTGCCACAAGGCTAATAGTTTGTCGGGTAATGATAATTGAGAACAGAACAACCTAACACATGTGGTAGTGTGAAGATAACGACAAAGTTCTTACATCATGCGAACCCAACAATAACAGTAATAATAATAACTTTATTTAAGTGTCGTATGTATTTAGCACAGCAGTGCTAATTGGGGACACTGTAAATAATAACTGAATATTTCAGTCCATTATCATACAGTATCCTAACAATCCCTGCACCTAAGGCATCACACTGAAATAACAGTGTAGAAAAAGGGGATGAGGAGGGAGAAATGACGAAGGCAAAATAACTCAAAACTCCACTGAAAACCACAATTATTTAATAGGCCATGATTGAAACACTACTATGATGGGTACATTCAGTCTAATTACTGGTAGTAGTAATTCAATGATCATAAGAGTGCATTCAATGCTGTAACTTAAATATATATACATATATAATATATATCTTAAATGGTTTCATTAGCTGACTTTCAACCTCAATCTGTTGCTAAAATCAACATTTTTCATGAAAAACCAGGATTTCATAGACAGAGATATTATTCAGTGTCAAAATCCATGTCCTTGTATAAGTTACATTACAGCACAGCGGCAGTTTCTAAAGACTCACAGGTTTAATAGGACTAACATTATTTAGATCAGCCTTGAAATTTTGTGCTACATGTAAATATTCTCACATTAACTGGAAATTAATGTTTAATAAGCTTAAAAGCCAATTTTTACTCTAAACTGGAAGGTCAAATATTAAGCAAAAATTTGCAATCATGTGCTCATTCATCGTAAACAAACTTTGTGCAACTAATTCCAGTATTTCCCCTGGCCTGATGAATGACGTGGACAGTATTTGCGTTTAAAATCGATTCCTAGGTTCAGGCTCACTCAACAAATGTAATCAAGTACAGCTGTTTTCATGGCTAGCATCCAAAAGCCAAGGCAATTCAAAGTTGTTCTTGTGAACTCATAAAATAAACAAGGACAATTGCCTCAGATTATGATAAAGGCTACGGTTGAAGTGTTAAAATTCAAGGCGACTTCAGGAATGGAATTAGAAAGATCCAGTGCAAAGACAAGCTCACATGCTCACATTTATCACGTTTTTAATCATGGTACCAGTTTACTGGCTATGACATGCCCCTGCTAAAATCAAATGGGGTGGCCATTTTGGTGTCTTTACATGAATGTAAATTTTTCTGAGTAATGTCCAGGATTGAACGCAGCTACGAAGACTGCAAAATTTACAAAAATTCGCCATACCACTTACAAAATCAACAAAATTTATTCAAAGGGTTGTGTTACCGGTATGTTAACTGCGAAAAAATCACAAATTTTGTAAAATCCGCAGGTCGGCACTAGTAGGTGGAATTTGCATTACAAAGAAGTGCAAAAAATCGCAAGTTTCACAATGACTTATTGAAAAATCGTGAAGGTAGCGAAAAATCGTAAATTTTGTAAAATCCACAAGCCGGTGCTTGCTGGTCGATTAGCATAAAATTGTAAATTTCAGCACAACGTACCGAAAAATCGTTGAGGCAGCAGATTTTTGTATATCTTGTAGAGTTAAATGAAAAATCGCAAAATTTGTAACTGCGTTCGATCCTGGACATACGTGATTTTTCTTCACATAACTGTGCACAGGACAACTAACTCCAGAAAGCCATAGGTCAAAATCTGATTTAAATTGTTCTAACACAATGTTAAACAAGAATTTTTAAAAAAATTAAAACCGCGCTTTTTTAACTCTTTTGCGCTCACAAAAACATTACGTAATATTTAGCAACAACGTTTTGCGAGAAAACATTACCTGGAAACAATTTAAAAGATTGGAAACAATAGAGATTGCGTGATTCAAAGTTGGCTCAGTGCCTGGGTTGTAAGAGATTTTCACATTCTTTGCATAGCGTGGTTGCGTGATTTGTAAATCGGAGACTTTGTTTCCTAGCTCGCGCGAAGGAGAAAAGGTCTCACAATTGACCTTTCAAACGAATATATATATTTGCGTATGTTCAAAGCCAAGGTTTTATTTTTTTCCCAGAAAACTCCACCATTGCTTCTGGCGAAGTAAACACGATCTTGTTTATCACCGTAAGGGCATTCCAGTAAACACGATCTTATTTAGCACCAACAGCGGAGTCCATGGCTGACGACAGACGTAATACCTTCTTTAGCGCATTGAATGTTCCCTTCGAAAGTGAACATGCAGGCAAAACGAATATACAGCTTAACGCTGGATAATTTCAGCCTTAGTAGCCAGCAACTGGTCCTAAGTTACATTCTTTATCCTTGCAAATGCCTTGACGTGCATCTCCGAGGGATTTTGGCCCAATTTTGACCAAATAAACCCTCCCCAACTACCCGCGAGTTTATTTAATTCGCTAACTAGACAAAACTCTCCTGAGGGGAGGTATGAAGAAAAGAGCTGAGAAATGGCCTGTAATTGGCTGATGATGACATCATCCGCGGAGGTTTGGGATTTGTAACCGACAAAACGAAAAAAAAAAAAAACCGAAGGCAGATCAAGAAACCGCCCAGCCTCCGGCTGCGTGGTTTAATTAAAACCGCGCTTTTTTAACTCTTTTTCGCTCACAAAAGTATTACGTAATATTTAGCAACAACGTTTTGCGCGAAAACATTATTCGGAAACAATTTAAAAGATGGTTAGGACTTGTTCCCATATCTCAAACCACCTTTGGATACCTTGTGATGCGTACACAAAGTAAATACTGATTATAGGCCTAAGCACTGAAAATACTGATTAGGGTTAGGGTTAATGCAAGGGGTAAATGGTTAGCTTCTTTATAGCGTTCGGGTTTCCGATTAGGTACTTAAATTAAACCTTACGTTTGCAGTGTATTCTCGGTGGTCTACTGGTTAGAGTGGAAGACTGCCGAGCTAGCGTCCCGGGTTTGAATCCACCTCGTCTCAATGAAATTTTTTAAAATTTTTTTTTCCCTTTAAAATTGAAGAGACTTGCACTTTGACAACATTTGTTGAGCAGAAAACTAAGTCTCTGTGTCAAGAAACTTAGAAATTTCATGCGAGTCTACGTGAATAGGGAGAGGGCAGTTTGAGATATGGAAACACTTTGCCTGAAGCGGGTCTAGCGTGACTTGTAATCGGAGGATTCTGTTTATGTCTGAGGAAAAAATACCTTGACCTTTCAAACGACTATCAATTTACATATGTTAAAAGGGTTTATGACGAGCGCTATAAAACATGATAAAAGGCTAAGTGTTAACTTTTTTCCCCAGAAAATTCCATCATAGCTTCTGGCGAAGTAAACACGATCTTACATTTATCACCGTTAGCGTGATCCATGGCCAGAAGTAATACCTTTATAGCGCATTGAATATTCCCTTCGAAAGTAAACAGAAACAAAAATTCCAGATTACGAAATCTTCTGTTTCGCACGCAAAACGAAAATACAGCTTAACTCTGGGTAATTTCAGCCTTAGTAGCCAGCAGCTGGTACCAAATTAGATGCTTTATCCTTGCAAATGTCCTGCGCCCATCGCCGAAGGATTTTGACCAAATAAACATTTTTCCCGTCGGCGGCCATTCTTTTGTCTAAACAGTTAATTCGCTAACTTGACAAAACCCTCCTGAGGGGGGATATGACAAAAAGAACTGAGAAATGGCCTGTAATTGGCTGATAATGACATCATCCGTGGAGGTTTGGATATAGTCACCGACAAGACTAAAAAAAACAAGAAGTTTAAAAAAAACTTAAAAACCGCGCTTTTTTAACTCTTTTGCGCTCACAAAAACATTACGTAATATTTAGCAACAACGTTTTGCGAGAAAACAGTACCAGGAAACAATAATATTTAAAAGATGGTTAGGACTTGTTCCCATATCTCAAACCGCCCTTGGATACCTTGTGATGCGTACACAAAGTAAATAGTGATTAAAGGCCTAAGCACTGAAATACTGATTAGGGTTAGGGTTAATGCAAGGGGTTAATGGTTAGCTTCTTTATAGCGGTCGGGTTTCCGATATGGTACCGCGCTTTAAAACTCACGGTTACTCACACTGTCCGACTGCGCGTTTGTTATCTTTTTAATCTTTACGCAAACGTTCAGCTCGTGAAACGTGATATAGTTACCGCCGTCATCTACTGTTACATAACAACCGACTTTAATTACGCGAAACGTGACTCTCGCCTTTCAGCATATGAAGGTGTTATGTTACAAAGGGTTTGTACTTTACTTTACTTAATAATTTTACAGCAGATAAATATGTGTACATACAAACATATAAATAAACAACCTCGTTCCCAGGGTCCACTCTCTACTTCGAGAAAGTACCCTGGTTATTGCTGGTCACGTGTCTGCTAGATTTTAGCAGATTCCAGAGATGTGATTGAAGGGAGGGGCTGGAGAGTTATAGTTTGTATTCACTGAGCTCACCTACTGAGCCCAGTAGCGAGTGGAATTTGTAAAACTCCCGTTGTGGATCGGCAAAACTCACCGCGAAGAAATCGTCACATTCGACATTGGAAGTTCAATGCGTTCAATGCTCGGCTAAAAGGTTAGCTCCCCATTTGGCTCAATTTTTCCCATCGACAGTTGGACGGTCTTTGGAACTTGTGGCGGTGAAAAAATTTGGCAAAGAACTTGGAACTGAAAACCACAACAGTAAATGGACCGCGCGGTGAACTTAATTTATTTTTCATTCGGCGAAATCCCAACGTATGTATTTACTCATTTGTTTAGAGTCAAACACGTCGTATCAGTCGCCCTCAAAGGTAGTTTTGGATTTGATTTAATTATTCCCATGGACAGTTTGACGGTGATTCCCTTCTCTTGCAGCGAAACAAATCTACGAAGAATTTGACAACAACGTCTGCACGGCAAATAAGCTTGATTAATTAAGCAGCTTATATTTTCCGATCGGCAAAATCATAACAGAGGCATTGAGTATTCGTTTAGAGTTTGAGACAAGCTTTGAATTTGATTGAATTCATCCAGTCGAAAGTTTGGCGGTCATTCGATTCTCTTGCAGTGTAAAATTTTGTAAACAACTTGACAACGACATCGGTCGCGCATTGCAAAATGCATTGGCTTTTGTTTTAAAACTGTTTAGCGGTAAATCCAGTTTTCGGTCAAGAAAGTAGCTCCAAGTTGAATGTTCCCATCGATAATTTTACAGTTATTTAATTCCTTTGGGGTGAAAAACTGATTAAATTAATCCGAAGCAGGTGTTGACGGTTATTTAAAAAAGCAGTGAAATATAAGCAAAGTTCCCTCTCAATCAACATCTCATAATCATAGAAGTTCAGGTAGAGCCGAAGCAGCTGGCCAGGCAGGATCTCTGACAAATAACTTGCTTCCTTTTCAAAATAGCGTCCGTATAGCAGCGCAACATTCACCTCCCAAAAGAGTGTTGACAAAATTAAGTTCAGGACCCACCCTCTGTGCGCGCGCTTGGGTTGGCATGCTTAGACACGTGACCAGCCATAATCAGGGTACTTTCTCGAAGTAGAGAGAGGACCTGGGAACGAGGTTGATAAATAAATAGCTGCTGGAAGACCATTGTAGCAACAAGAATGAACTTCCCTGGTGATAAAGGCCACCAGAAACAATATATGTAAAACAAGAACATGAATAAAATATCCATAATGACAGGCACTATTATAAAACCAATATAGTAAAATATTATGTGTTACAAAAATAATGCTGACTGAAATTAAATAACAATTACATTAATCTCTGCTATCAGTAGCAAACAGTAAGTCTTAGTCTTTTTGAACATGATTTGATTCCCTCTTCCTAATAGATATAGGTAAATTATTCCAAAGACGAGCAACTCTAGGAAAAAAAAGAACGACCTAAATAATTCTGTTCTTGCATAGTTAGTTTTAAAAGTTAGTTCAGTGTTCCTCAAAATATCGGGTTCATGCTCAGAATTATAAAACTGCAGATAATTAGTGATATCGAGGCCATAATAACTATGCAGGCATTTGAATGAAAAAAATGAAGAGTAAATAGATTCGTCTAGAAGATAGCTACATTAGACGAGTCTTATTCAAACTTTCTTTGTAAGAAATCCTATTCCCAACCATGAGCTTAGTCGCCCGACGTTGTACAGCCTCTGCCATATCGCTTAAATAAGCTTGATGAGTAGACCACACTTGTCAGGTCTAACGAGGTGAACATACAGCTTTTTAATAACATCAGCAATGACACACGACAAACGTCAATAGACATTTTAGCCTAAATTTTAGTAAATTTTCAGTGTAATAAAAGTAACTGACCTCAATGCCTTGTTGTCTTTTTTATAGTCATCTTGCGTTTCAGAACGATCCGAAACCTTTTAAGCGATTTATCGCTTTTTGAGTTTCCTCTCGTAAGATTAGTAAAAGCTACATACTCGGTTTTAAAGTCACTCCTTCTCGAAGCGAATAAAAGACACCTAAAGCATGCCAGCCGCCCCAATTCCTCCACAGAATCATAGTACAGGGTTAAGCGCTCCGTTCCAGTAAAATTCCAAGCCAAATTCATCTCCACAGCGCACACTACAAAGCTCTGGATCATAAGTTGCGTGATCGATTCCACAGCGAAAGTGAACAGTACAAGTTGCGTGATTCAATGATTATATTCTTTGCATAGCGTGTTGTAATCCGAGAGGTTTGTTTACGTCTAGGGAAAAAATACCTTGACCTTTGAAACGAATAATTACGCTAAGGCTAAGTTTTGACTTTTTTCCCCCTGAGAAAATTCCACCATTGCTTCTGGCGAAGTAAACACGATCTTACATTTATTACCGTCAGCGTATTCCATAGCCAGACGCAATGCCTTTTTAGCGCATTGAATATCCCCTTCGAAAGCGAACAGAAACAAAAATTCCGGATTACAAAATCTTCTGTTTCGCACGCAAACGAAATACAGCTTAACTCTGGATAATTTCAGCCTTAGTAGCCGGCAACTGGTCCTAAGTGTCATTCTTTATCCTTGCAAATGTCCTGATGTGCATCTCCAACGGATTTTGGCCCAAGTTTGACCAAATAAACATCATTCCCGTCGGCGGCCATTTTTTGTCGAAACAGTTAACTCGCTACCTTGACAAAACCCTCCTGAGGGGGGATATGACGAAAAGACCTAAGAAATGGCCTGTAATTGGCTAATGATGACATCATCCGCGGAGGTTTGGATATAGTTACCGACAAAACTACAAAAAAAAATAAACCGAAGGCAGAGCAAGAAACCGCCCAGCCTCCGGCTGCGCGGTTTAATAAATACCTTCCTTCATCCCCCTTTTGACTTCATGCATACAGTCAAAGCCAGTGCAATTGTAATTAACACGTGTATTATTTCTTTTTTAACAGCTTGCATCTGTGGGTTCTGTTACCTTAGCGGTTTCCTGTTCTGTCAACATTCTGGACAGTACTGGCTGCAGATGTTTGATAACTACTGTGCCACTCTGCCGCTGTTGTTCATTGGCTTCTTTGAACTCGTTGGCGTCAGTTACATTTACACAACTGAGAGGTGACGGCACTTGGAAATTTTTGTCCTACTACTAAAATAATTCAGGATTGCTTTTCTCTCCTGGAAAATGTAAATTTTTTCCCCTCTTTTTATCTTCTCTTATTTATTTCTTTCTTTAATAGTTATTTGTTTGTTTATTTGTTTATTTATTTATTTATCTATTAATTTATTTATCCCACTATGCTCGGTCCTGGGAATAGAAATTACAACTTTAAGTATATGTAGCATGGTTTTATCAAGCAAGATAATTTTTTCGCTGTTTCAAAGTAATAGGGAAAACTAGTGGGAGGCGTGGTGGCATCATGGTTAGTGCGCTCTTCCTCAGTGAGCAGTCCAGGTTTGAGCACTGGCCTGGGACACTCCTTGCACAAGACATTCAACTCTCACAGTGCCTCTCTCCACCTAGAAGTATAAATGGATACTGGTAAATTGTTGGGGAAACCTAACAAATTGCAGGGGAGTGAGCTGCAGTGGACTAGCATCCTTTTCAGGGGGCCTAGAAATACTCAGTCCCAGCCACTTCATGCAGAAACTGGGATAAGGTCCGGCAACTATGAGCCTTCATCTACTTAATAGGGAAAACTAGCAGGTTTCATTCAAGGAAAAAATAATAATGGGGGGTTAGTTGCACTTTAAAGTCCCTGCTATACTTCAAACTGAAAACCAGTTCCCTTGGATTTGCCCTTCAGTCATTTACTATCAGTTTATTTTGATCCCACTATTTTGAACCATTTTTCAGTTTCCCAGAAAAATTGAAATTTTATAGTTGGGTTCAAGTGCATGTTTCTTTTTAAACAGATTTGAAGATGACATTCAGTATATGCTTGGCTTCCGGCCGCACATGTACTGGAGGATTTGTTGGCGCTATGTGTCGCCAGCACTTATTGTGATTATCACCATTGCCAGTATTGTCAATCTGGCTATCAATCCCATGACCTACTCTGCATGGGACATGGAGAATGTAAGTAAATGGATCATCTTGGTCAGTTTTGTAATATATTTTACCTTATTAAAAACTGGATCATTGGATAATGCAATTCAAGAGTTTTCATTGGCTAAGCCATCATAATATATGAGCCATTATACGATGATCCACAATTATGGCGAGCATATGCGTGATTTTTTTTTTTATTGTAGTCTAGTTTTTGAGTTATTTTTTTTGTAAAAAAAATACCTCTTAGTCGGCGCGTCGAGTATGTTGTGGACGGGTCAATGGATCAGTAAGTGAGTGAGTGAGTGAGAGATGTATGTATGTCACACCAATCAGATCTGGTCTACTATAAACAGCCAATCGAATTTCATGTTTTAAAGGTAAATGGTATATGAGAAGATCTGATCCCGATACAGTTCAGAATGACCATATTTATTCTTCTATAAAAGAGGAGGAAGTATTCATATATTGGGTTTACTTCGGCATTTTCGGTGGGTTAGGTTGAGGATTTTAGTTATGGACAAGATGAGCCTTGAGGTTTGAAACAGTGCGTGAGCTAGTTGTATGCAAATAAACGAGATGTTACTTTTAGTTACAAAGGTAACTTGATATTTTTGTTTTTCACAAGGAGTAAATTCAATTAGACGTCACGCATCGTCGCTTCTAGTTCTTAGGAAATGTTTTAGGGGAGGCAAGACTATTTTGATTTGAAAGAGTTCGAACGTTTACAATAGGTAACGATTGTTTTGTTCTTGTTGCATACAAATATAGAGAGATTTTTATTTTTTAGTTACAAACGGTAATTTGACACTTTTGTTTTTCACAAGGGTGTAAATTAAATTAGAGCTAACAAATCGTCAGCACCTGTTCCCACGAGATGCTTCTATTTTTAGTTACAAATGGTAACTTGACACTTTTGTTTTTCGTGTCGGAGAAAATCGTTCGCACGAGATGTTTGCTATTTATAGTTATAAATGGTAACTTGACACTTCTATTTTTGATATGGGAATAAATTCAATTGGAGCTTACAAATTGTCGGCTATTGTTTCCAGGATATTAAACAGAAAAGAAGCTTTCATTTCTAAACTGTTTTTACGTTTTTGCAGTAGCAGTTTATAGCTTTAGTTGATGACATTCATTTCAGTTCGATATTTTTTGAAGACTGCATGGCGTCAAGTTAAAGTGCAAAATCCGACTTTCAATGTATCAGAAAGTTTTTTTTTGTCTTTCTTTCTATTTTCGGTGAAGTAGTGTTGTTTTGTAAAAAGGGTAAACTTACGACTCGTATAAAATGCGAAAAGTTCTCTTAACTTGAGCAAAAATTCCTCTTGGGGTTGAAAAGGCTATGAGATCGGTGAGTGATGGGGAGTTATGGATGTGCGCATGTCACACCATCACAGTGTGGGTTGTATCAAAGAACGAATCAAATTGCCTGTTAGGAAATAAGATGATATCTATAGTAATTTGGAGATGTGTCAGGTTAGTGCAGTTTGTTTAGTAAAACATTTTACATGTCATCAGTTTAATTCTGCTATCTCTAAAACCTTTCAGTTCACAAAAAAATAACTCTTGCACGCCTTGCGTGCCTATGTTCTACATTTTGGGGGCATTTTTAATAAAACAATTATTCCACTTGCGCTTGTTGGATATGAGATGATTTTAGCCAACTCGGTGCTACGCGCCTCGTTGGCTATCTATCATCTCATATCCAACATGCACTCATGGAATAATTGTTAAATAATGAGTCATTTTAACAAAATTATACATAACTGAATGTGGTACAATAACTTAACAACAGTATAGAAAATGATTGCACAGTTGATTGGAGGCACTAATTAGATACAAGGGTGCTAAATCAGTTCATCACTGAAGCAGATGGTTTTTGATGTTGTTGTATATGGATGCACTACAGTAGTTTGCACACTGATGTCAACACTGATGTTAAACACCATTAATGGCTCTTGTGAATTCTGCAGAGGAAAGAAATTTTAACCCAATTTGTCTTTCATTTTTGTTTTGCTTTTTCAGTCCAAGACACAGAACCTGAGTTATCCTGGATGGGGATATGCTGTCATTGCTATGCTCATTTGTCTGTCAGTGCTCTTCATTCCTATTTTTGCTTTGCTTCGTTACTTTGGCATTCTCAAGTACAAGAAACCCACATCTAAATCAGGAGGTGGTGAGGTTATTGCTCCAGGATCAGTTACCCCATCATTGTCCCGTGTACCTCTGCCACCCATGGAAGAACCCCTGGCTGGAACACATGATGATGAGGACTAGTGATAAGTTCCAAACTTAAACTGTATATATAATATTCTACATGACTCTGGAGTCCTGGGATAATTTGCTTCTTTTATCTGTATAGAGTAAACTTAGACGTGTTAGGAATTTCTTGAAAGCACAATTTTGACCAAGCCGGCCGGTACTCAATACGAACGGCCAGAGGTTATTTAAGTGCTACAAGAAAAAAAGGAGTTTTTAGAAAAACAGTATAAAGAATATAATATACATTTTAAAATACTTGTCAGAAGCACAGGATCTCTCTCTGAAGTGGTGTCAGATAGTTTGTTGTTTCAAAAAGTGGAACAATAGGCACTTTAGGAGCTCAAATTTATAAAAAAAAATATGGTGCAAGTCTTTCATTAGCAACCCTCCCAGTAATTTGGACTGCTCTTTTCAGTTGCTTGTGTTTTTGTTCTTCTTTTTGCTATGTAAATTGCTCGACAAACATTCCTAGCTTTTTTTCTGCAACTGAATGGTGAGCAAGTTTTAAGAGTTAAACTGTAACTCTGATGTTCATGTCTCCTTGGTTGGCCACCCAGGGGAAAAGAACTGAATAACCTGTGGACTCCAGGGTTTATTAACATACATGTAATAAACCACCTGTACTCAGGAAGCAAACACCTGCCACTGGGGATGTCGCTAAAGGCTGGTTGCCAGCATATATCACCAACTGAAAAATGACCTATTGTAAATGCAGATGAAATTTCACAAGAAAACAAAGACCTGGCTAAATTTGAGACATCCCTGGAGAGCAGGGATGGCGCAGTGGTGAGAGCGCTTGCCTCTCACCAATGTGTCCCAGGTTCGATTCCCGGACCCAGTGTCATATGTGGGTTGAATTTGTTGTTGGTTCTCTACTCTGCTCCGAGGGGTTTTTCTCCGGGTACTCTGGTTTTCCCCTCTCCTTAGAAATCCTGGAATGCACGGGCATTTCAAACGAGTCCTTGTGAACTTCTGGTGCTCTGTGCATAAACAAATTATATTACATTACTTAGTGTTTTGTTATCTGCATCCCTTCCCCACTATAATGGTCAAATTTTAGTCTCTTCTCTTTCTCTCTGCCTTCCCCATCATTTCCCAACCTGGAACATCACATTCCTTCCACATTGGCCTTTCTCAGTGCAGCTGGTTTAAATACTTAAAAAGATAATATTATTATTTTGGTGAAATTACAATTTTTAATATTTTATTGTTCCTAAGAGTATAGTGTGGTGTTTGGGTTACCAGTGTAGTTTAATTGTTTGGTAAGTGTTCCTTGTAAGCCCATGTTGCTTCTCTAACATCTTATGTTTTTTACCCAAGGACAAAAATAGGCAGGCGATAGAGTCAAGATCCTTATCAGCTTCACTAGTGTTCCCTAGGTTCACTAGTGTAGCTTTTCATGTTTTATGTATACCTACATGCTGTGACAACAAAACATGCCTGTTATAGCTTGAGTAGGTAAACGTTTAGAGTATGTGTTGTTTGTTAGAAGTGGTTTGTTTGGGTGTTAGGTGGGGTAAGTCTGTCTGGGGAGAGGATATTGTTCTTCTAAAACCCAAATCCTTTCTCACCATGTAGACTTGAGGTCGTGTAAAACCAAAGTTAAGCTGTTTTGTTGTTTGATAGATTAATAATCAGTGGTTCAGTCATTTGTAGAAGTGCTCCCATATCATTCTTTATTTTTCTCTTCCTCTTTCCTTCACTGTTTTTTCATAGAGCAAAACTTTCCCATAAGAAAGTGCTACTGAAACACTAAGATAAAGGTCAGAGCCTGCCGCTCCCAGTAAGCCGTAGAAGTACTAGAACATAAACATGCTATAGTCAGACATAGCAGCCATGATCTAACCTCTCTGGTGTAGCGTCCCTCAACTGCAGGACAGTTGTTAAATTGGCTTATTAATTTTGAAGTGTCTTCTCATTTCAAGTTTTTTTTTTTTATCATTAGTTTAAAAGTAGTCCTGGTGACTTTCCATCCCATTAATTCATGCACCTGATGTAGTTTACCAGGATTTTAAGTTGTGGTAAGCAGAGGGCTCTGGCTTAATTTGCAGTCGAATTCCTGTAAAGCAAGTTTATAATAATTTTAGTTGGAAGATACAAAGGTGGATTTCTGCAAACGCGACTATAATGAAAATAATAAAATGATCATTTTGAACGTTGCTTTGTGATTGGTTGGAAAGGTATGCGATCTTGAAAATAATAATCCAGCACTAAACACGGGGTGAGGCTCGATATACCAAGTCAATATAATTATGCACTATTGTCTCGTTCTTTTTTGTGAAGTCTATTGTGTTATTGTGTAAGGGATAAGGATCATTGTTGTGTCCTTTATGATGTAACTGAAGACTTGCTATTCACTTGGTATATCGTGCACCAGCCTAAACACATAATACAAAGATTGTATTTTTAAAGTAAAATATTTTAATATATCCAAATAGTGAACATAATGGTTTTCAGCATCATAATATATTATTTGGAATTAAATGTCACACAAATGTTTAAGTGTTTAGTTAGTTTGTGCTTGATATTTTATACTTGGACAAAAATCTATTCTTATAACAAAACCTTGAAACCATTGCCTGCTCACTCTCATGACAAATCAATGGCTTAATTAATGAATTATATTGTATCTTCATGACTTACTTTTGAGATTGTATATGTTTCAAATAAATCTTTTAACAATTTGTCAGGGTCGGTATCAAAAGTCTAGTTCTCCATACTGTCTTGAGAAATTTGCTGAAATTTGCGTTGGGAAAACTGGGTCCAAGTGTAGATACTTATGTTTTGATCAAGTTCTTGTGCTCATTGCTTGCCTGCCTGAGTTTGTCTTTGAACAGGTGTAGAAAAGTTACCAGTTAATCAATTGCTGTTGAGGATTGAACAATATAATCATGTTTCTGTGAAATATGACCACAACATCTTTTCAAAAAATATTTTCTTAATGATCACTTTGTTCAACCCTATAAGGTAAACATAATGTAACAAGACTGCATATTTCATTTTACCTAACTCCTGTTTTGTCTTATTTGGCACGAATGTTAGTGAAATTGTTCAGCTAAGCCTTTGTGTGTGATGATGTTATAACTACTAGCTTTCTTTCTTGTACTTCATTGCTTGTTATGAGGATAGTCGTTAATCTTGATAAGTCTCTAGTGGGTGTCAACCCCTTTGATATACTTTGTGATATACATGTATTGAAATAAGGATGTGTTATATAGTATTGGTTAAAAACCCTTTCACTAACACATTTGCAAAGCTCAAACTAAGAAAAAATGCCAAATTCCATGTCAAATTTCAAACGCTTTTAGTTGAATTTCTTGAAAGCATACATTTGAATGATCACTTACTCTAGACTTTTATCCACTCACATGTAAAACCCGTCAAAAAGTGTTTAAAATTGTCTTCTTGAAAGTGAAAAATTAATGTCAAGTGACTGAGTCAACTGTTTGTTTGATATATGGCTGCCTTTTGAAAGAAAGTTCAAATTAAGGAATTTGACAACAGTTTACAAACTTCAAACATTTCTTAAATCTTGCCCATTCTTCTTGTGAGATGTAATTCAAGAAGGGTGGCTGTAAAATATTACAACTGATGTTTTGCGCTGGCACATCTAGAGGTTAAGGTCCCCAAACTGTCTCTTTCTTAGTTGAAAGAGGACTTTGTGCTTTATCATGTGGGGGGAGGGGTCGTTTTGGCTCAGATTTGCTTACAATTTTCTGCAAAAATATTCTCTTGGACCCTTCCTCTAGATTTGACATTGCATTGTTACAATGATGATGATGATGATGATGATGATGATGATGATGATGATGATGATGATGATGATGATGATGATGATGATGATGATGATGTTATAAGTTTTAAATCGTTCCTTTAGATGGTAGCTATGCAAGTAATAAGGGGCAGCTTACATACATTTAAGTTTTTTGTTGATTTGATGGGCATATAGTATCTACCTATCATTTGAATCAGTTTAGTTTGCAGCTTAAGATTGTAGCATAGTGGCTGCCAACCAACTTAAGCCTTTCTTATACCGCATCAAATTGTACACTGCCTGGGAATTCCTTCAAGTTAGAGGTCTTCTAGAAGTTTCGTTTGTTTGTGTGTTCATTTTTTTTTCTCTCAGAGCGAGAGGGTGGATTGAGGATGTGAAATTCTAAGTCCACTGGCATAAGATGCATATATCTTAAATAAAGAGTTTAAATAATTGGATTGTACAGGATTTATCTCCGTTTTCACCTCGTAGAGGAAACTGCCTTACCCAGGCAGTAGACCATTCAAACGTTTAAGTTGGTGAATTAGTGTATTTCTTGACTATAATATGAAGTACAAAGCGTAAGTCGTACCTACAAGTTTCCATACCGTAAGCGTCCTTGTCTTCTGTGGATCGTCACGCATCGATTCTCTTACTAACGTTACGTGACGGTCCAATTAAGTAATGGCTGCGAATGGCGGCCTGTGATTGGAACTACCGACAAGAGAAACAAGTTGTTGTTTTCGAAGTAAGAATGCGTGTCTGTTTGAACTAAGTTGCGTGACTTGGGGCCGGTAAATCAATGATCTGGGTTGATCTTGTGTGGTAAAATTCAGAAAGTGGTTAGTGGCCTAACAAAATAAGCCAAAAAAATAAAGCAACAGCAACTAAACCTCGTTAGTTAACGCAACGTCTGATCGGTGGACAAATGGACTTTCAGCGTTTGAGTGACCAAGATTTGACAAAACCAGGCAAATTGCTTTTAGATTCTCTGATGATTCCCAAAACAGAACTTGTTTCTCTGTCTCGCGATATATTATAAACGTATATATTCTGAGTAATTGAAATATTTTATGACTATTTTAATGCTTGACTCTTCATATCCTTAGGAGTCATTGTAAAAGTATATGATATCTTATAACTTACTCATTTGCCGTTAGTCCACCAAGGGCTGATGAGTGTATGATGTAAAATAAAGTTTCGCTTGTTAATTATCATCAACTCAGTCTGATTGTGTTTTCTTGAGTGTATCGTCTTGACGTGTCCGTGTCCACACCCGTGTATGGGTGTGGAAAAAACGTGGGGTAGGCCACATGGCCTAGGCCATGGTGTAGGCCATGGCCTACCCTGTGGCCTACCCTATGGCCTACTCTATGGCTTACCGGTGGTCAGATTTTGTAAAACATTAACACGACATTGGTAAGAGTCGACTAAGTACGCTGCATAAACTTCTATCAATCGAATAGGGGTATACTAAAAAGTCACGAACATGATTTTCAAAGTCAGATGGAACAAAACAAAGTATGCCAATGTTACAGCACTCAGCCTTAAAACACCCTGTTTCTCTCTGTCTTCAACGTGTCCTCGAGTCAAGCACTCAGCTTTAATAAAAGGGAGGAGAAGGTCCAATATTGCGTTACCCAAAATGGCGGCGCCACGATCCATTTAAGTGGCTGTCAGTTTGTAACATTTAGTGGAGTGTTAGTGTAAATAAGAAGTGAACAGTGGGCTGTGACTAAATGTGGGACGAGGACTGTGATGCTGGATTCGTGAATCAGGGACTGGGGGACGCGTGGACTCGGGGTCGTGGGACTCACAAAAGAGGCAATTTGAGCCGTCGATCTCTGAGTCGTGGGGCACGAGGACGTGAGAACTCTCTGAGACGCGATACCGTTAGCATGAGGACATAGAGATATCAAACAAACATCACCCGAATTTTGCATGTAACATGTAAAATATAATTTTCTGTGGTGTCCAGAAAGGTATTTTAAACAGCTATTATGTGAACCAGAGAAAGGTACATGCCAGGAAACCAAGGAAAGATACAAATAGATTGTTTTAGCCTGAGTGCGGTAAGATTTGCATTGTTTCGTTCCCTATTGAAAATCGTGTCAGTGACTTTTGGGATGCCCCTGTTCGATTGATAGAAGTTTATGCAGCGTACTCAGTCGACTCTTACCAATGTCGTGTTAATGTTTTACAAAATCTGACCACCGGTAAGCCATAGAGTAGGTAGGCCATAGGGTAGGCCACAGGGTAGGCCATGGCCTACACCATGGCCTAGGCCATGTGGCCTACCCCACGTTTTGTCCACACCCTCCGTCTATACTAACTAGTTGCAGCAAGGATTCTTGATAACATCGGTGGTGGGGGGGGGGGGGGGGAACAGCCCCGCGAATTTTGGATAGGGGTGTCCTGCGAGGGTTTGAACACTACCCTATTTAAGGACTAAGAAAGCGAAAACTGATACCCTCTTTTAAGGCCCAAACCCGAAAAATGACACGCTATTCAAGGAAAAAAAAAACAAAGGTATTACATTGTAATAGCATGAAAAGGAAAACTACTTCTTTTTTGTAACATTGGATGTAGGAACGACAGTCATATTACTAATGTGGCGGTTTCACACTCCAGTATTAGATAATAAACAATTATTGGATGAGGTTGAGCCCGGGGTTGAGCATGATATCAGGAATTATCAAAAATCTGCCGAAGCCGAAGGCTGAGGCAGATAACACAGACACGAGGTTTTGATAATTCATGATATCATGCAAAAACCGAATTCAATAATTGTTTTATTATACATTTTTCACATAATTCATCCTCAGAAACAGAAGCGATTTTGAGGAGAACACTCGAAGGGGCTTAGTAACCAGGCAGACGTTGAACTTGACATGATAAATGCAATATTGCATTTCACAAGCTATTGTGAATTGATTGAATGCTATCGACCAATCAGATTTTTCATAGTGAGTCTGACGTATAATAATACGATTTAGCTACCCTATTTAAGGACCACACTAAGAGCATAGCAAAAAAGGTAAAGCAGATACCCTATTTGAGGACCGAGAACCTCAAAAACCATACCCTATTCGTGGCACGTACCTGTATAGTCCATATATGGGCGTACCCCCCCGGGGTGATAACATACAAAAATGGTTTGACACAGTAAAAACGTTCAAATAAACGGTTTGTTTAAAACACTAAAAGGACGTTTTTCACCAAAGAACTTCGGTCTTCATCGGTTGTGAAGGGGAAGAGTAACAATGGACCATGCAAATAAAGTCCAAAATTTTGCTAATAAAACGAAAACAATAAAAAGACTAAAAAGTCAGTTT
The DNA here is from genome assembly GCA_019787425.1 of Platygyra sinensis. Lineage (NCBI taxonomy): Eukaryota > Metazoa > Cnidaria > Anthozoa > Scleractinia > Merulinidae > Platygyra > Platygyra sinensis. Next base: position 44,272 of record JAHPZR010012922.1, read on the forward strand.
ACAATTGAAGGAAATAGATATTTTTCCAAAAATTGCAGAAATTTCAAACCTTTCCTACCAACAGCTACATTAAACATTAAACCAGTCAATATGAACAAAAGTGGCTCTTTTAGGAGCCACCAAACTCGCAAAAACAAACGTACTGTGGTATAATTTTATGAAGTTCTTATCATTTTGCTACACAGGTCTATACAGATTGTAAAATTTTTGCTGAAAAGTGTTAATTAATTTAATGCAAATTTACGGCAGAGTCTTCAGATGTTCTCGCAGATAAGCCGCATCCCCGATTTGATATGACAATTTTGAGCAAAAAGGTGCGGCTTATACGCCGGTGTTTACGGTATCTAATTACAAAAACATTCCTTCCTGAGGTTTTGGTTTTAGGAGGTGGATTGTGGAGGTGTAAATCTCATTTTCCAATCAAAATTCTTGCCAAAGCCCATTTCCAAGGCTATAATTTTTCTGCTATCTCAAACAGCTACTGGTAATCGAGCTTAAGGCAGACCATACAGTGCCTCTTAACAAGAACCTAGTTAGAAAAATCATTTATTACCATCAGCGAAGAACAGTAAATTATTTGAATAAACAACAGCATCAACAAGAAAAAGAAATACTCCCTCAGTTTTAAAGATACTCATCCCCCAAAAGCAAAGAAATTACTCAGAATTGAAATCGTAGCTTACCGGTTTTCAATACACTCTTTTATTTTATATGTTTAGCTATTATTAACCGAGCATGAGGTCTGTATGGGAGAATCTTGAGCAAGGTCGTGAGTACAAACCGAACTCAGTGAGGTGTGTGCACACGACCGAATATTTTTAAATTTGGTAAATTTTGCCTCAATATATTCTGTATTTAACACTTAAAAATAGATTAGTCGTTTCTAAACAGACCAAATAAAAATGAATGGTAATTCTACCCGATGTCAGATGGTACATGGTACGTGCGCTCACCTCAAAATGGTCCAATATATTTATGATTGCAATGCGAAACCTGAACACATTCCACAAATTTTCGAAATCATTTATGAGTTTTGATCTGGGTATCAACTGACTTACTTCCTCTTTTTGGGTCACAATATACAATGCATTGCATTGATGGTATCGCGAGCAATCGGAAAATAAATCCCGACAAGAAATAGCAATAAAAGTAATCGTTTTGTCTCGCAGAACAAAGACCGGAAGCAGTGGTCCAGGCTGTGTGTGTAAACCGGAAGTGACACACCGAACAACCAAAGTTTCGTCTTCAGGTTGTTTTCTGAATTTTTTTTTCTTTAACTTATGTACTTGCATAAACAATGTGAAATGTGCTGACAAATGACAATTTAGGAAAAGAACGAAAATAAAAAAAAAACAATGATCAACAAGTAAAGCTCCCGCCACCTCCCCCGCGAAGAACAATGCTGTCACGATTAGCCCTCCAAAGAAAGCATGCGTACTTGTATGGGGACGACGGGGGAAAGTATGCTCGATCAGTTACTATAATTAGGGAGCGATTTGTGATGCCCTTCAAAACATTGAGTGTTGTTACAAAAGCTGCTCGATAGCCTTCATTTTCAAGACGCAGTCTTCAGTCAGAAGTTTTATCGGCTTGAAACAACAACAGCTTTAACAAAACGAACAAAAAGCTGCGAAGGGCATGAAATATCACTGGCCGTTAGTCAACTTCTGTTGCACGTTGGCGGGTCGTTGTTTTGGTAAGTGAGGTAATTTAAAAACGTATCTTACATTTTCGCTTATGAGATGAATGCTAGACTTGTTGTGAGCTTAATAAGAGCGTTTTAAGCGGGTTTAGAGGAATTTTCGTGACTTGCGCTTCATGATGTACGCTCAGAAATGATCTGATGTGCCCCTGATCTAAAGATGCCTGTGGCGTATTAAGTGGCGCAATGTGAAATTTGTTCTCAGTGGCAGGAAGTGACTTTATGTTTGCAGTCTCGTTCTTTGCTGGTGTTTTTGTTTAGATTATTTCAACTTTTCCCTCGTAAAACTTGCTCGAGTGTTGCTTAATAAGGCTAGAATGTCTTGAATGGAATTTTGCAATATTGTTTGCACAAACTGAGCTGAGATCAGTCACGTTTTCTTTATTTTGTTGTAGATTGTCAAGAATCGCAGGTTTTCATTGATTTAAGCTTACGCAAATTATAGTGAAGATTTCGTTATATGAGGCAGTGCTTCTACTGATAGCAGAAAGTGTTGTACTCGGAAAGAAACTGCCACAGGAACAGATAGAAGTAAAATGCTGACTATAATGTTGTCATTGAACACAGCGTAAACAAACTTCAAACACGTATACGCATGTGAATATAATTTCAGTGTAGCCCAGATGTGAAATCGCTTTTATATTTCTCGCTGATGTTGTAATTTCTTCATTAGCACTTTCAATGATGATATCATGACCTCATTTCTTTTAAATTCATGAATGCTGCTGAAATCCTAAATTTATACGCAAGTGATCTGAGATACTTTTTCAATAAGGTTATACAATGCACATGTCTTTTGCATATTCAACGATCATTGCAAGGCTATATTCGATTCCATTCGCAGTGCCAGCAGTTGTCTCTGCAAATGAACTTTCAGCCCTTTCGTCTGCCCAGACAGGAAAACCTGCTCGTAAAGAAGGGTTAAAATCACTCGATAAGCTATTTACTGATGTGAAGTTTGCTTCTTTCTATTTCGAATCGAGTTACATGTAATTCACGTCACGCCATATTGGAATTTGGCCATGTAGCGAAAGATTAGCGTTAAAGTGATCGCAAAAATATTGCTTGATGGAAAACAGCCAATTTCAATCTCACGTGTAATAATAGGGACACAACGGATTTTCAGGATGCAAGATTTAGGTACTCTAACATTTTGTTTGTTATGTCTGTTGTCCGAAAATTGGATAGTCAAAATCTCACTTGATATTTCCAATGTTGTGCATGTGGAACCATTTATACGTATATAGTCGAATTTGAAAAATTCATTGCTGCTTGAATGAGATTTAGCACTACAGTTATCAGAAAAAAAAGAAAAGTGAAGTTAGATTCTTGTTCAATAGTTTAACCAGTTTGCTTTTAATTTTGTAAATTAGTTTTAATAAATTTTTTCAAGAATTTCTGTGAAGAGCTCAGCACAGCTTGCTATGTTATGATATGTAGCTTGATCTCTTCCAAAATATATATTACACATTGAAAATTTGATATTGGCAGACATGCACCTATTGTTGTAACTGACCATTTAATGTCCTGAAAACAATAAAGCATTGTCTTGATAAAAGAGTCTTCATCACGGAGAGGCGAGAGAGAGGGATTCTATAGCTAGACTCGATAAATCTTTAATAGGATTAACGTCTTAGTTGTGTGGAAATGAAGAGATCAATAGAATTTGCATATACCGGTATGTTTTCGTTGAGACAAAATACAGTACAGTGAACAATTAATACAACAGGGAAAGAATTAAAGAAGACGAGTGCATACATGTATGTGTAGATGTACTTAAAATTAATTCATAAAAGGTGTAATTCAGATGAATATATGAAAGAAGATCATATTATTTGAACTGCAGAGAAAGATATGAAGACATCAATTATCACAGCAGTTAAATTACATAACTTAAGTAGCTGTGAAAATTAAAGCCCAGAAAAAATCGTAGAGGCTTGAACGAGATTCAAACCCACTGCCTCTACAATACTAGTGTAGTGGTTGTGCTCTTACTACCAGCTGAACTATAGAGCCAGTTGGGAGCTTGTCGCATTGTGAGTTTGTAATATACCTGTAGATGGTAAACAATATAGGCTATTAGTAGTCCCTCTTTATAGTAATAAATAATAATAATAAATAAATGCTTTATTTAAACTGAAAAAACCGATCAGCAATTTTAACATAAAAAACGCTGGTACATGTATAAACCGGTGATCAGTGCATAAGAATACTACCTAATATAAAATACAATTCACATCAATACAAGTTAAGATTAAAAATACAATGAAGAAACTTATACACTACATATGTGTTGTGTCTTATCTGATTCAATTAAAAGTTTAAAAGTTTTAAATTTTTAATAATTGAATAATAACTTAGTCCATCAAGCGAGACGCGAAAGAAACCCACAAGAAAAAAAAGGCCGGGCTGATCGAGCTGGGAGAAGCACAGCCTTTTTCTCTGGCGGGTTTCTTTCACGTCTTGCTCGACGGACTAAGTGAAAGAGGGACTACTCATAGTCTATTAAAGAATGCAAATGAATATACATGTAAAATCTTGACCATATGTTTTCAAGAGGGCCACAAGTTTATTAGCTCTAAGCTATTTAGTGTTTACCCTCTATAAATAAAGTGTTTACTTACTTACTTACTTATTTACTAAGAACTGTAGAGAAAGATATGAAGATATCAATGATCATCAGAGTTATATACACACAACTTAAGCTACTGTGACATTAAAGCCATTTTTTACCCAAATTCTGTAATAAGTTAGTACATTTGAGATAGGAGTATAAATCTTTTTGTTAACACGCAGTGGTATTCCATTGGTTTTGAAACACAATATGAGAAGCAGTAAAAAGAACCCATTGAATTGCTGCAATTTTGTTGACATGCAAGTGGTACAGCAATTGATTTGCATGTAGGTTTTATTACTGCGCCCTCGTCAACTATCACACGATAGAAATCTCGAGCAATAGAGTTTTAATTTGACAACCTTAAATGGTAATATTTAATGTCATGAAATTTACACATTATGTTTGTGGCACCATTCAGACATGTTTTGTTCACGTGATATTTAATTTTTCATGTAGTTGTCTGAACACCTAAAAGTATGGAAAGGTGAAAATTATGCAATGCATTTGGGAGAAGTTATTGAGGAGCTAATAATTTTAAGATCTCAAGACTTCAATTGATGCTCCATCATTAAAAAAAATCATAAAGAATTGAGGTGACCAACAAGTTATACACAAAGGAGTTGTGTTTGCCAATGAATACTATAAAATCTGTACGGTAGAGATACTGTGAAGAAATGTGAACAATAACAAGGTAATTTAAAGAGGGCAGACTTCCTGTTTTCAGGATCTCACCTATTCGCTTTATTTGTTTATTCAAACAGAATACTTGGGGGATCCATAAAAAAAATGTTCGTCTTGTGTCTCTTGTTATTTTTTACCTGTATGAGTTTGCACCTCCATAATTAATGTTATGACTCTTTTAGAAAGCATGAAAACCTGCATATCACATGAACAGAACGTGCTCGAATGGTGCCACTGACAAGGTAGATTTCATGACATAACTGTCAACATTTCATTGGTCAAAATTAAGTGGCATTTAATAACCAACAAAACCTTTGACTACATTTGAAATGTAAAACAACCGGCTAAATTTGTAATCACGCTTCATGGATGGAAGCAAATGATAGTACTTAAAGTAATTTATTCATTGTTTTGTAGAAACTGTTGATTAATTATACCTGTTGCTATGTGGAAAACTACAAGCTGAATATATGTTTTAAAAGTGTCTAGTAATTAAGTTGCCTACAGGTGAACTCTTGGAAATGATGAATTCCCTGCAGTCACTATATAAATTAGTGCTCAGATTTCACATTCAGTGTGCACTGTGTCCCAGATTATTATCAGCATTGTGATGGCATTGTATTTATAAAATTGCTTAATTGGACAGAACAGAGTCCAATTTGGTCTAGCCTGTAGGCTTGACTGAACAGAAGTTGATGGGCCCAGTAAAAATGTTTGTTTTCAATCATCAATCATTGTGAACAATCATTGAACATTACAAGTCCTGTTACCAATTTGCCTCTAGAGAATAAATTTAATTTAGGTTTATGGTGAAAGAAAACAGCCAAAAATTTAAAGGTTTTTTTAGATAGGTGAATGGGATTCTGCTGTTAATTAAAAATTACTTTACATGGGCAAAATTATTTTGTTAAATATTTTTTAGCTTTGATTAAATGAAAATATGATTCAGCATACAAAGCATACAAAGTCATGTACATGTACTTTTAGTGAAAACAAATTGACAGTGGGACAGTGAGCAAGCATGTTTAGGTGACTTTTTTGTTCTCTGCTAATATTGTCTGATTCATTTGGTCATTTGGACAAGAACACTTGAGACATTTGATAAGGAAGTGTCCTGACATAAGGTCATCATTTGATACCATGATTGTTAACTGAAGATACTTGTACTATCAACTTAATGTCTGTTGCTTTATGAGAGACCTGCATTTATATGCGCCTAGCTGGCAGGTGTCCACAATAAATCAAATCAACAGATTTTTTTCTGACAAGAAAGTGAATTGCTTTTAATTATTACAACTCATGGGCCTTATTGCACATTCAGTAACATTTTACTGGCTTGACAGTAAAATGGCATTTTATTGTACACTTTTCTACCACTTACTTAGATGACTGTACCTCTTTCTAATGAATGAATGAACGATTGCCTACATGTAAATTTTAAATTGCTGTTCTTTTTTCAGTTTGTGTCTTATTTACCTGTGTTCTCTTACATGTAGATGATGGGGAATCAGCTGGTAAGGTTTTTTTTGGATCTGTAAATTTGTGCTTTTACAACATAATTTTGTACACAGATGTAGTTACTGCCACATTTATTTAATGCCAGCATACATTGGGATCATCGACTGGACTTAATAGCCTGTGATTTAATTAGTGATCGGGCTTTTGAGTGGAAGCGAGGCTAGATTTGACTTTGTTATGACACAAACTTTGCTACATTTGAAATTTTAATTATTTTGTTATTGTTCTAACTACAGTGTTAGTTGTAATCTGTTCCATAACAAGGTCAACCCAAACCTCACTTCCATGCAGAAGCTCACTAATTTTCATTAAAATGTAATATGGTTTATTCAAACTAAATTCAGAAATAAATTTGATCTCTGTCAAACTCTTTGTTGAATAACTTATCAATTCAACATTCAACAAAGGCAAGTTAAATATCTTACAATCTTACATGTTCATGAATTTTGAACTGGTAATTAATTGATTAATTAATTAATTTATTTATTTATTCAGTTAAAATTTATTTGTTTATTTATTTTTTTATTTATTTTATTTCTGCATAAACAGTCATATGTATAGTTTTTATTTTATTTTTTTGCCTCTTTCTCTTTATTTCATTTCTGGCATTCCTCAAGCTTTAGTTCCAACCTACATCTACAAAAGGTTACTTCCCACCTTCAGAGGCCAAAAAATCGTTTTTTCTTTTATTTGACAAAATTTAAGTTTGTCATTTTATCTAGTGTTTCCAATAGAAAAAAATTAAAAATCTCAAAAAGCCACCAAGTTATTTGGAAAAACGTATTTTCAATTCAAGAAGGTGTCATAATCTTGTCAACGGGCGAGACTCCTGGGGGAAATTTTCACGGCAAACGCTCATCGCTCGTATTCCATGTCATATGCATATTTTTATTTACATCACACACTTGACAAAAATTCCTACGTAGAAGCTCTTTACGCTAACTCCTATGGAAAGATCAAAAGCAGAAAAAAGTCGTTGGGTAAAGAAAACGAAACAACCGGCCCAAAGAAGAAAGAAAAAGCTCCATTTTGTCAAGCAAAGAAAAAAACCTTGCCGAAAGCGACTAAGGCTCTTGGGTTGTCCGTTGATTCTTTGACATCTTGTTCTTCAGCGGAACATTTCCGCGTTTAACCCTTTTGGTGCAGGTTTTGCCTTTGCCTTTAATTACCTTTGGCGTCTTTGCCCAATATTATGTGGACATCCTGAATTGAACTGCACTTAGATGAGTGAGAAAAAAAAAAACATGTTGCAATGGGACGCTTTTCCTGGGAAATTGTGATCTATTGTCAGAGACACAAGGAGGTCCTGTTTTTCCATTGGTTTGCGGTTTTATTAGGCATTATAATCTCCAGAAGTGGCGTGAGTTGTCTACGAACCTTTACAAACTAAAATCTCACATTTGAGTTTTGGAGGAATACATCCACTTTGAGCAAATTTATAGGGTATGTAGATTTGACGGATTGTCGTGAAATTTCCCCAGAACATTCAAGAGATAATGGCAAACCAAAGTGTCAGGAAATTTTGATATTGAACACATTTTTCCCATGGCGTCCATTTACGCAACACATCTCGCGTATTTTTAGCTACTCCATCTTAAGATGTGAATATCTCGATAACCAATCAGAATATCGAAAAAGCCCGACATACTTTTGTTGATTGATGCCTTGTTAATAAGACTGTGCAGCCATTTTAATTTGCTTGTGCTGCGGAATCCAATACCTGATAAATTCAATAGAAGAACCCTCAGACGTTTCACGCCTTACCGCCTCCTGACACATACTAAAAGAAAACATTGCTAAAATTGTATTTTTTTTTTTCGTAAAGTACGTTTATTAAGCTTTCTACTGATATAATTATAGTTTGTTGGGATTTTATTGAAACTGGCGCGCGTACGATTTTTTTCCCGAAGGGCACCCGCAAAGGTGGGAAGTAACCTTAACAATATTTAGACTTTAGTTTCCTAAGTTTGTTTGAAATTCCTGAAATTTACTATGAACTTGGCAATTTCATTATGTAGGTGTCAATCAAATCATGAACTTCAAAATGAAGTAATGTTGTGAATTTCATGCCGATTTTCGTTGGGAAGTTGGGAAGTTCGTCGTGAGTGAAGTTCGTGCCATTCAGTGTAGTTGGTTTGGTAATATAACTACAAATGAATTGAGTTTAACAAAGTGAAAAAAAAAATCTCAACCAAGCAAAGCTTTTTTTATGATGTTTTCTTTTGAAATGTAAATTATTTGAGAGGTACAGAGGGGCTCCACATCACAGATGGATGGCACAACTAATATCTGGTTTACAGTATACGTAGTTAATATGTAAATAAAAATGTTCAACAACACGACATTGAAATGTTTTGTTTTTTCACGCTAAATTTAAATGTAAAATTATTTTAAATCACCGTGCGTGGAAGCGAAGCTACCTGAGAATAAACCAACGTGACAATTGGTATTCTATTTTTAGGCAGTTGTCAGATGGCCTCTGGGAAAATTCAGTTGCAACATTTTATAACCCATTATAAAACCAGTAATTCCCAATTGATGTAACCACAATGTCAAAGGAAATTCTGAGACAATTTCACCAAATGGCGCGAACTTCTCTCGCAATGAACTTGTTAACTTCCCAACAAAGTTCAGCATGAAATTCACAACTTTGTTTCCAAGTTCACGATTTGATTGACAATTATGTAATGAAATTGCCAAGTTTGTAGTGAACTTCAGGAATTTCAAAGAAACTTCGGAACCCGTTCATCAAAAGCTTTGTGAAATGCACTGTAATATATTATGCCGTAATTTAAGTTTAACTTTTAATCTTGTTGTTGTTGTTGTTGTTGTTGTTGTTATGCTATACACATGTAGGTCTTGTAGTACTAGATATAGATAAAGTATTCTGTACCTGAACATGAAATGTTGCAAACAGTGGGAAATCATTGTGCCAAAACCAAATGATTTCTCTACATTGTACCACTTAGTTTGCTAACCACATGAAGTTTTTTCATTTGGTTTCTTTTAGATTGTGGTGGTGATGTATACCTCAATAAAACAACATCTATTAAATCACCTGAACATCCAAACTTTGCACCTCTTGGCATCAAGTGCTCGTGGACAATAAGGAGCATTGACAGAAAGTCAGTTGTTGTGCAAGGCATTAACCTTGATTTTGGCTCAGAGATCAAAGATGACTGTAACAATGGGATGCTTGAAATTTTTAATGGCTGCGACACAGATCGCTTTTTAGTTGAGAAGATATGTGTTAGACACAGTGATGTGCAGAAAGGAATATTGTGGGTTTCATCAGTATCCTGTGTTACAGTAACTTTTTCATCAGGCCAACGGAGGGACAATAAATTTCATCTTAGTGTGGCAGAGAGCATAGGTAAGGATATATACATGAAGAATTTCCTACATGTATGTTTTCTTGACTTTGGTCTGCATAATACATGACTGTTTAACTTACATGTACTGTTTATTGTACCGGGACATTTTGTGCCATAAAGCCCAAATGTCAATATGAAGTTCTAATTACATGCCGTTCTGTCCAGAGCGGTATATCATATCTCAAAGTTACAAGACAGAACAGATACAGGTACATGTTAATCTTCAAATTGCTTTTGATTATTTCGGTGTTCAGTGTTGTTTGGGATGGCTTTGCCTCGACAGCTGAGTGAAAAACTACAAAATCGTGCTGACAGAGTAGTTACTAAATCAAGTTATGATATGAACTCTGGCTATTTTGTTAACTCACTTAGCTGCGATAACTTATCAGTTAGAAGGGCAAAGCAAAAGGCAAATTTGAAGTACAAGTTTGTCAATAAGCTCGCCCCAGTTTATCTTTGTAACATGTTCACTTCAAGAATGTTGTCCTTTGATCTTCGTGACACAAGACAAAGTCTCATGGCTTAACATTTTTACTTCTCATTTTGGTTTCTTGTCTAATTTTGTAATTATTTTTTCTCTTGATTTGTTATTTTAACACAGCGTCATGTGGAGATATATTGGGCACCAACACTGGTAACAAAAATCATACATTTGTGGGCTCACTTCCAGCCAACCCTGGAATTAACAACAAATGTGTCTGGATCATTGTCGTGAACATGGGACGAATTGAGCTGGTATTTAAAGACAAATTTCAAGTGACAAGCCGTGCTCAGGATTGTAAGGAAAATTTTGTACAAGTGCAAGATGGCAGATACAGGTAGGAAATTACAGTTCTGTCAATACAAGCCATAAGATTGCTGTAACATCTGTTATAGCTGAGTTTGCTTGTTTGGCCCCTGATGCTGCTGTTGTTGATACACTTCACCCATAATGTAATAAGTTTGCTACGGGTGTGAAGGTCAAGGTTACAGTTGAATCAAAACTTAAAGACCACACTGGGAAGTCATTTATAGGATTAATTAGTATATACCACACAAGTGAATGGTACTTTTTGTGCGCTGATTGGCTAGCTCAGAGGTGATTAGCCAAGTACTATTCACCTCCGAGCAGCCAAAGAAAAACAAATGGCTTTTGTTGGTATATTGTCACAAATAAAGTTACTCTTTGGGCCGCTAGTTATTCAGCTTGTGTGGTATATACTAAAACAATTATTCACCTCAGTGTCGGTGAAAGTGGTGGATATTTACCTCCACTTCGGTGAATAATTAATTATTGATTGGACCTTATGTTGTACAATTAAGGGAGAAATCATGCTTGTACAATGTGACGCTCATCCAATTTATACTCTCAGTGGTCTCTTTTTCTTGAAAATCCGTGAGGAAGAATGCAAAACAAGTAAGCATGTGATTGTGAGCATGATGTGTGAGCTGCAATACTGCGAGCCGCTAGTAGCGTGGGTGTTGTGTTCTGATGCCTGTGCTACTAGCAGCTCGCGGCATTGCTGTCACGCTTTTCTGGTGTTTATTTTTTTTTTCACACAGTTTTCAAGGAAATGAGAGACTGTTTGCAATCTAGTGCAATTTTGAAATTATTTACCTGATTACTCCTTGAATTGTACGGTAAAGGCCCACTTGGCCGATTGAATAACTCTGTTCTTATGTCAGGATTGCACATAGCTGTAGTTAACACATAATAAAATAATTATAATTTATAAATAAAACTTTAAACATGTCAAGTTCAATTCATATATAGCTGAGTGGAAAAGCCTTCTTGACTTATTGTGCATGCCAAATTACTAGCGAATTGTTATGTTTACAAATTATCATTTACTGGTTTTCTCGCATGAATGAAAGCTGCAACTCAAGGCAGCCCTCATGACCTAGTGTTGTTGTTATTAGTGGGATAGTGTGAATTCAGCTTATGTAAAGGACTTAATCTTTTATACATATAGGGTCAAAAAGCCATTAGCCCACACGCACAGATGATAAGCAGTTCTCTTTTTGCCGTCATGAACGGTGGATCAAGAAGTGAGAGAAAGAATTTCCTTTTGCTTTCCATTAGATTTTGAGATAGACTACATACTATGGGATGTGTATTATATGTTTGGTTTCAACATACAGCTCAAATTGTTACTGTTTACATTAATACTGTTATTGTTGTTGTACAGCACTTCGCGTCTCCTGGGCACCTTCTGTGGGACGTCAAGACCATACCCTGTGTATTCCACGGGTCGGTATCTAAGAGTAACCTTACACGGAAGTAAATCTGGCTTAGACTCCAGGCACTCCTTCAAGGCACAGTATACAAATGTTGACAGTACCCCTGCACCCCCAGCTGGTATGTAAACATTTGTGATCACTACGTTGTTAGAATGATCCTTCACTGAAACTGCCTTCTTGCTGCTTTAGTGTAATAATTTGTTGTTGTTGCAAGGTTGGCTTGCAGTAAAGATCCTTTGCAGATCAAATCTTTTGGTTTTGGATCCTCAAGCAGGGCTTTCGGTAAAGCGCCTTTCTGTACATGCTACCCCCACCCCCCTGTCCCCGGTGTGTTTCCTCCTTACCCCACCTACCGCTGAGGGGAATATTTGAAAATTCCCTTGAGATGTCCCCAAACATCGTTTAGCTTGTCCAAGGAATCAACCCGCGGCTCTCCCCCAAAGTAATTTGTGGACTGTTGCTTTGTGAACATAGACTTGGTGCTCAAAGCTTTTTTCATATAATTTTTTGTTGTATCCTTTTGTTTCAGAGTACTGTGATGGTGACTTTTTCCTGCCCAATACTGGAGGTACATTTCAGACACCACTTTACCCAGGGCAGTACCCGCCCGACTTACAGTGTATCTGGAAAATACAAGCTGCAGAAAATGACAAGATTATTCTGAGATTTCGGTGAGAAATGAGTACATCTTATTCAGCCGACATTGACATGCTGATCAGTGCCACATTGCCTTGTACATCAGACATGCATGTATAGCGTTTTGCAAGGGGTGTAGTGAATAATAAAAGCACTTGCCAGAAAATGGTGATTTTATTGGATAGATGTTAAAATTAGTTTCGATGAATTTCTTTTTCAAATCACTCCATGCTAAAAAAAAGGGAAATAAGTCCAGTGTTTTTAAGTAGAAATAAGCCATTTTTCCTTCATATTATATTGGTCTGAAAAACATCAATAAGACCCAGTTCAGAGGTCGACCTTTTTATTGGCCTCTAAATTGGGCCTGAGAATGGATCGCAGGAGCGCATTAATTTATATTATCAATAAACAAAAACAACTTACAGAAAAAAATAGAACACGACCAGTATTTATAAGAAGTTTCCTTTTCATCTGAGAAGACTATTTTACATGTACCTTCCTCATTTCATGCTGCTCTGTTTATTCCTCAGTGAGTTTGATGTGGAAGGTGATTCACAGGATTGCCCTGATAACTCGGACTATGCTCAAGTTTTTAATGGTCTGGCCAGCTGGTCACCGAGTATTGGTCGGTACTGCGGCAGTGTTATCCCAGCCTCCATCGAATCAAAAGCAAACAAGTTACGAATCGAGTTCCGCTCTAATAGTCAATACGCTGGCCGAGGATTTGATGCCGTGTTTACTGTTCAAAGTGACGAAAAAGGTATTGATATTTAATTATGTCTCTTTAGAAACTGGATCATTGGATAATGCAATTAGGGTTTTCATTGCCTTAGCGTAATGGGCGTATGAGCCATTATACCTTACTCTACAAATATGCTAAGCGAACAGTTTTCCAAGAACGCAGCTCGAAGAAAATTGTGAGCTTTGAGGAACAGATACTCTTTTTTTATATAACAACCTTTTTTTATAAGAGCGTAGTTGAGGCTGGTATTAACCAAAATTGTAAGAACGTATTAAGAACATTCCTCAGGCGGAGAGTCGATTAAGAATGTTTTTATTTTGCTAATCTATACATTAAATGGCAAGCATAAAATAAAGGTTACAAAAACGTAAATTAACTCGACAAATACTTAAGGGCATGTTTGTATAAAATTAACAATGGCTTTCTTATTGCATGACCCACATCTCCGGACTCGGTTTGCAATTATCAGCAGTTGTTATTTATATCTAGCTGTTTCACAATAGCTTCCACATCATCAAAGTCATCGGGTGATACAAAAAATACCATGTAAATTTAAGAACGTCTTAACAACGTTTTTTATTCTCAGATCGCAAAAAAAGTGAGAATGTTCAGTCTACAAAAGTAGAATACACGAGAACATTATAGCTAGTAGTTCCTGAAAGTAAACCTCCACGGAGTTTTTGTTAAAACTACTTGCGGTTGTTGTCCGAGTTTCGGTGGTGAAAATCACATCCAACAGGAAAATTTCAAAATCGTCTTTAGTTCTCAATTTCTGTGAGTTGTGACGACTAGTGCGTAAAATTTTAATTGTTTGTTTTTTCTTTTGCGAGAATATTATGATTTTTGTTAATTAATCGTTAGTTTCTTGAAAAAAAAGTTTGGATGATAACTGTGAAAAGGAAGGAAAAGGAAGGGGGCACCCGGGTTCGAACCAGGGACCTCTCGATCTGCAGTCGAATGCTCTACCACTGAGCTATGCCCCCTTTACACGGGTGAGAGCGCCAAAAGATTCTATAAGAATCCCTTGTACGTGGCACGGTTGCTTGGCAACCCGTTCTTTCACTCTGGAAACGATATTTATTGTCCGACAACTGGAATAATCATATTTGCCTTTTTTTTTTTACTTTTGCGGCTGATGTAATACCGAAAAAGAATTACTCCATGATTCTGCCTTCCGATTTCGCCCTTTACAACAAAAATTGACTCGCCTGACAGGTTATATGTTGTGAATTAATTACCTTTTCACAGCAGTTTAATGTTTATTCTTCATGAATGATTTCATGCAGAATTTTTGTTATTGTTATTTTTAGCTTTAGCATTTCATCGTGCACTTTCCGGAACTGTGCTTAAAAAAAATTGAAATTCGTAGTAATCAGCGTGTTTTTTGTTTTTTTTTTTAATTTAGCACGCTTTACCATGGCAGAACTTTTTCCAGATTTGTAAATAAATCTGAGATTTTTCGATTTCCCCTTTCTGTCGTCACCTTTGCCGTTGGAGAAGTAGAAATTTAATTCCGGCGGAAAAGATGAAATTAAATTTTCTTGTGCATGCGGCATATACGAGACAGAAAAGAAATAATTACTGGTTAACGCACTCAACGAGTGAATTATCGAGATTTACCTGCATGAGTTCACTAACAATGAACGAGAAATTTCCGCACGAGGCCGCCGAGTTTATTGTTAGTGAACGAGTGCAGGAAAATCCCGATAATTCACGAGCAATGAGTGCGTTAACATTCTTTTTATTCAAATTGAATACAATGCAAACAAAAATCGTCAAACTTTGAGTCAGCCGTAGCCATGGTGTAATGACAGTGGTGTATTGAATTTACATCACGGCTATTACACCACGATAATGACGTCAAGGAGGTTGTTTTGTCACAACCAAGTGTCACGTGTTAAAAATTAACCAATCAGAAAATCGGAATTCGTACAGCGTATGAAAGTTGAATAATAATACAAGAATATTCACAAGAATACTTTCAGTCTACAAGCGGCAGAAAAATAAGAATACTTCAGCCTCCGCCGGAAGTACTGTGCTTTTTCATATAAAAAAAGAGTAATTGCTCAAATAAAAGTCGTTCAGTTAAAATGATGTCATCTGAACTCGCATACGTGTTACAGGAGTTAGCTATTGCGAAGCCAGTCGACTTTTGACTTCCTATTACCTCCAACACTCCACACTCGAAGTAGTTATTACGATGACTGTTCATCAGTTTCAGGCAAGACCATCTCACAAAAGGCAATAGTTTTGGAGTTTTTTTTTTTTTTTTTTTTGAAGTAAATATCTTTTATTTGTCGGCTGGGAGGTCCATATAGTGAAAAACTGTGACACTATTCGGACCGACTCTATAAGCTACTAAATAACATTAACTTACTTATTTTTTCCTGTCAAATCATTTGTACAATTGTTGGCTTTTTTAACACACCCATCGCGCCCGCGTTGCCGTGACTGTGGGCAGGAAAAATCCGGACCTCTAGTAGAACCACTCAGATTGCAGGATTCGTTGCCATGCCTTCTTGGACGTAAAGATGAAAGTTAATTATGTTTATTTGGCTTTCTTTTAGCTGGACAAACAAGGAATCCTTTCACCGGAATTATGATTGGCACGACTTGTGGCATCATCTTTATAGTGCTTAGTGCCCTGGCCATTTTTCACACACAGAAGTTGCGGCGTCACCGCGCACAGAGCCGGCGATCAGAAGTGGCCAGTACAGCGTCCTTTGACGTACATCGAGCCAATGCTCCGCCTTCTTACGAAACAGGTAAGACCAGTTTAACTGGTATAGGCAGGTCTCTTGTAAAGCGCTTACTGGCTACCTGTTACCACAGATATTCCACCCGTAAGGTTCGCAAATGAGGTGAGAGGTTGGGGTCCCGTTTCTCGCACGATTTTTAGCGTAAAGTCGATGCTCTCGTGAAGCGACCACCTCGGAAATTCGAAACTAGAACTGCTTACTGACAAGAATGAGTTCTCTTAAGCGACCCCATGATAAAATAATACATGTACAGGGTGATTTGGTTTTATCAACTGGGTTGATAATGTGAATTGGCCATCGTAAAGAGATACTGACGCTGACGTTTCGAGCGTTAGCCCTTCGTTGGAGCGAATCGAGGAATTGTGGGTTGTATGTAGTTTATATACAGAAATATGGAGCTACGTTATTGGTTGGTGCGTGGACAACGTGAAAAACAACAATAAATTAGTTGAATAAAAAGCGTTCGTTGATACCGTGCCGATTTGAAAAATAAATTTTTGTTGCAGAGTTTTGCGGCTTTCTGTGCTTCCTTGATGTAGGGAGAGGCCACAGACTGCCATATGTTGCTTGGAATGATTCGGCAGATTAAAGTGTGTGGTGACCGCTTTAGATGCGTTTTTGTCGTCTTTCTCTACATTGCATCGGTTCAAACGGGATTTCGCAACGCAACCTCGTCCCCAGGGCTTTTTCCCTGGCTTGGCCGCCCCCAAGCCAGGGAAAAGGCCCTGGGAACGAGGTTGGTCCCTTAAGCAAGTGATCGCAAGGAGAGCTTCGACTGTATGTATGTATGTATGTCCTTCAGTTGCTTTTCACGCTTCACACGCTATTTTTTGCTTTATTGCATGTCACGAATAATTCCATTGTTACCCTTCAGGGTCACCCTCTTTACGCTCTTGCATGCTTTCTCTAGTCCCCGGTGACGATCTTGAATTGCAGTCGACTATCTTAATGTTACATTTGTGTGTAGATACAACATAATATTCATACAATTTTCTGGTTTCTAAGAGTGTTCCTTTTTTTTCGTAGTCATGGCTTCCCCGGACCTCTTCCCTTCTAAGGAAAGGCAAACTTCCCGAGGTTACGCTGGTTCGCCACACCTTCACCAGGAAATAAGCCACTTACTGGGTGACCCTGAGTCCGATGACGAAGACCTTCCTCCTTATCCCGGACTTTCCAGCCGGGATGGGACAATTGAATTTTGTTTTGGGCCGGCCCCGGTTGAAGGGAGACGATCACCAAAGGAACGTCACGTGTCCGAATCCGAGCAGCCCTCGTGCCAGATTTCAGCAGTTTGGTATCGACGCGGGCCGGGGGCTGCGCCGTCGTCGCCAAATGTTCGGGACCTCGATTCAGCTTCGGAAAATCAAGCGACAACTCTTGAGCGGCAGCAGTCAAAAGAAACGTCGAGACCCAGACTGGAGAGAATGGACACGAGTAGCAGTTTTGTGACGGATGTATAGAAGTTATATTGTGAAATTGAGATCTGCGGATCGAAAATCTGAATAGATGGGAATTGTTTTCCAGTTTTGAAAAGAACGATCACTCAAACAGATCTATCGAGATTGTAAAATCCCACGTGGAACAAGAGGAAATTTCAACGGACGCGAGCTGTTCAAGGTGTTACAAATTGCAACGTGAAGCAAAGTTGCTTTTCAATGACTGCACTGGATCATGTTGAATAAATATAGAACAAAGTACAAGTGAAAAGACATTTTAGTTTTTAACCTTAGCAGTAAAGTTGAAAATAATCACCCTTAACATAGTCTGGCAAAGGTTTCCTTTTTTACAACATCTGCCTCGTTAGCATAAGCGTTTAGTTTCTAATTGAGCTACAACAAGATTGAAAGAGTATGGCCCAAATATTTTGGGCTCGACATGTTTTGTTTCACGCTGGTTTCGTGACTCCGAATACAAAGAATGTTTCGGCGCTGTCACTCAACCCCAGAAATTTTGCAGTTTTCAAAACAAAAATATCCTTTCATTGTACCCCTAAAGAGATGAAACTTACAGCAATAATTAAGTATAACAAAGTCATTAAATTCGTTAAATTAGTGAGATGCTTGCTTGGGGCAAAGTTGCGTGCTAATGAGGCAAAATGTATCCAATGACGTCACAGAGATCTCCCCATACAGTACTATGTGGAAACTTTGTATTCTTCATTGCAATTTTTTAGAGCTGCTTTGCTGACAACGCTATATTTTATACAGTACCTCTTTTTAGGCCTAAGAGACAAAATCAGAACTTTTACGTGATATACTTGCTTTTAGTGAGACACGTTTAGGAGTGGAAAGGAATATTTTTCTTCTGATGCTCAAGGATTAGCCATTTCGAATTATTTCTTGAAACTGATGAATGAAAGAACATTCGAACCGAGACGAGGCATTTCCAGCTTTTCTGCGCTCTTTATCGGACAGAGCATGCTCGTTTTTTTGCAATTTTCAGTTGCGTAGCACATTTTTTACTAATAAATTATGTTTCTATTGTATATTTTGTAATTCTCGTATTCATGCCACACCTTTTCAGCTGTGAAGAAAAGTAGCACTTCTTGCAGTCGTCCAAAAATGAGAGAGAAATCAGATGAAATAATTTTTATGCTTTATATAAAAGAAATTTTCAATCTTTCCTAACCAGTCGTCACAAATAAAAATAATATTAAGTTTTCTAGTGAAAATGGTGTGTGCGAGGGTGTAGATTCAGGAACAAAGATTTCTTTTTACAAAACGAAATGAAGATATTTCTCAAAAGAAATAATATTGAAATCCAGATGCTATGGTGTATGAAAAGTGTTTGTATACTTTTGTATATACCGCAAGAGTAAAATAAATTAACTTACGATGTAGTTGTCAGAGTGTTACTGGTATTGTTTTAGGTATAGTTTCAGTTATTTTGGGCTATCCAATACGACGTCGAGGACTGTATAGTTGAAACAGAGCTGATATGTCTAAAGGATAAAATATTTACCGAAAAATGTCCGTGAGCTGCGTGGCAGTTGGATTAAGACTTGCATGAAAGTGGTCAGAAGGAATAATCAGCTCAAGGATGCCTGCACACGAGTGCATTACCGACCTAACTAGGCCTATGCTGTTAGGCGGGTTTTTTTGTATGGTTGCACGCTATTACCGACCCACCTGTAAGTCCTCTAATGACGTTTGTTGGTTGTCGAAAGTTCTCGCTGTCGCAAGTGTACCTGGCAAGTTGGCAAAAAGCCTGAGAAATGTACCTCGCGCCTCATGAGCTTGTGCTTATTTCGATCAAGACCATGAAGTGAAAAAGGTCGGTAGTCGGTGGTTTTGGCTAGCCCCCTATAAGCAGTGTTTTCAACTCCTGTTTGGGGCTAATCGAGTATGATGCCGGTTTCGTTCAATGGGGAGTTCGCACCCATCGAGTTCGAGTTTGCCCCCATGAACTCATCGTAAACTTCAGTGGACCAAAAAACGTGAAACAAACATGTTTTGTGTGGTTTTGTTTCATCGTGCACACAATGTTGTCTTTTTTGTCGGTGAGAGAAAGGTACATTTACATTTTAAGTACTTGACAGCTAATTGAGTCGATGTGGGGGCGAACTCGCCAAGGGACGAAACCGGCAGCTACCATGAACGACAAAAATTGCGGATCTTTCTTCAGGGAATAGTCTTTATTTGGGTTTTTTTTTTTTTTTTGCTGTCTTTTATTTCTTTTTTTTACGTAAGCTTACGTAATCTGTGCTCCGGTACCTGAAGAAAGATTCAAAAATTGGTAGTAGAGCGAGTAAGAGCCAATGACAGGGGGTTTATCCAGTAAAATTAAGGTAGTTAGGATTCAGATTAAATAGTGAGCTCACAAGTACCATCCATCGTCATGCAGGAGGAGCCAAAAAACATACATGTACTGAGCAGAAAAGTTTATGATTTCTCCGGACGGAGAGAGCTGTAATGCATGATGGGTAAATTCAATATGGCGTCGAGAGCGTAAGCGGGAGAATCAGTAGCAAAGGAGCTAAAAGGCGGCAAAGGTACGTTTTAAAAGTTGGTTTGACCCTATGCCTTCTTGATTATTTTTAATGGCAAATTGATACTTGTGGATGCCTGTTTAGTGTTTATAAGCACCTAAAAATCTCGCATTTTAAAAACACTTGACGCACAACTTGACGATTGTTTGAAATTAATTTGAGAAGGATATAATATAATTGTTGGGTAAAGGGTAAGCTTGTGTGAAGTAACAAATGAAAAATAACTAGATTATCAAACTTTTAATGAATTGATGTTTCGTTCTTCTGCAAGCTATTCTTTTTTTCTTTTGTTTGTTTTTGTTTTTTGCTGATGTATAAACCCTTGGTATTTCCCTTAGCTTGCAGTTGTACATGCACGCAGCCATGGCAACGCTTTCATCTAAGCTTAAGTTTATCTCGTTTAGAAGCTTATACACCGAACTTTATTGTGACAAATACAGCCTGCAGACCAAGCTTGCTGAGTTAATTTGAAGACCAGCAGCCTACTCTGCAGCTGACTATAAATTACAAAATCGGTCCGTGCAAAACCCGGGGGGGGGGGGGGGGAGGGTTACTTCCTATAATCATCAATCATCATCATCAATCTTTATTTATCCACGAGATCATATCACTTTACATGGTCTTCCTAGGAATCGTGTTTAAAACTAGACTAAAATACTCTAAGGAACTATAATGTTAAAAATACAAAAACTTACATTATGAATGATAAGACTTAAAATGAGTCAAGGTGTATTAGAAAAAATCTTTCCCATCAAATGAAGGTTTAAAAACATTTAAACTAGACAGTTTTCTAATCTCTGAGGGAATCTTGTTCCACAGAACAGATCCTCTGTAGTGTAGGCTCCCTTTTGCAGACTCAGTTCTGGGTCTGGGGACATAATAATTCATCTCAGAATTTCTGAGATTGTGTGAATGTGCATTTGAGGTGTTGGTAAAGATCCGCCTCAGATATGCTGGGGAAAGATTATTATGGATTTTATACATTGTCACAGCCAACTGTTTAAGTCTTACATATTCTAGCCTTTCCCAGCCAAGCTCATCCAACAAAACACTTGAGCGAACATCATAGTTAGAATAGGTGAGAATTCTAGCAGCCCTATTCTGCAGCTTTTGAAGTTTGTCTGCTAGTCCCTTATTGATGTTACCCCATACGGCACTACACTACCCCGTATAATGGCATATACGGGGAGGCTCCGCTCAAAAGGGGTCCCTTTTTCAGGCTTCAGGTATATAAGATGGTAGGGATTTCACAAGTGGAGGTATATAAAAGGGTAGAGAAATCAGTAACTGATCACCTGAACTGAATGAATAACACTTGTCGTTTGCTTAACATTTCTTCTGTTAATGCTTGATATTTTCCCGTAATATTGTTCCTTAACTTTGTTTCAAGGGCTTACAAAGGAGGTGCATTGTTCTAAAGTAGGTATATGAAAGGGGTACCTTTTCTCAATAAAAGGTATTAAATTTTAAAAGGGGTACCTTTTCTGCCAGAATGGTATATAAAAGGGTAAGGGGTTGGATCTCGGGGTGGAGCCTCCCTGTATTAAACTTTGTTAAGTACCCCCCCCCCCCCCCCCCCGGGTGCAAAACGCAGACAATGGACTGCAGAATACAGACTGGGAGTATAGGGTAAGATGCAGACTACAATCCAGGTGTAAACTGCAGATTACAGACTATTTTAAAAGTGATAAGTGAAATGGTGACTTGGATAAAATTGAATATAAATGAAGGAGCATTCTCAAGTAGTTTTTCAGATAATTTTCAGAAACTGAAATTGAGAGGATGCTTTTGTGGACCTTGTGTGTTTCCATGGTTACTGATATGATGTCACAAGTACCCTTAATTATCCTTTGTAATCTTCCATTGTTTCACAAACACTACAACAACGAAAAACCCTTTTGAACCCCCTCAATAACACTTTTTCATTTATTTCACTTTATCAAGCCTTTAAGTGCACCTTCTGATAGTTTTGTGATTTTATGGAGACTTGAGGAGCAGTAGGCTCGATAATTTCTGCCGCTCTCCCATGTCCATGTGCCTCACACAGGCTCATTTCCCGAAACAGCAGCTGGTAATTGAGCCTTATGCAGCAGCTGCCACGTGATATTTGCACTTGAACTTAAAATCCCTGGGCTAAACTGGTATAGTGTAATATTTCCATTACCGGCGCTAATCTTGGACAAGATTATTCTTACAGCTTTAACCTCCCATGCAGATCCCTGTGAGTACTGGGCTCATCATGCTTGTCCTTCCCATGAAGTAAGGGAGGAATGTAAGGAAAGAATGCGCGATGAGCCCTAAGACCGTGTGCATGGGTAGCTTAAGGGTTACTCAGGCTAACTGAGGTGAAAGTCCGCAATGTAACAAGTCAGTGATTTATGGTGTAAATTGCATGGCCTAACAGGTTCTTAAATTTTAGGTTTTTATATGCAGGTTTTTACTGTATGTAAAAATATTTATTAACAACCTTCTTTCAGATTGCATAGTATGGGATGTGGATCAAGTAGTCATCCTGTGGCTGCCTCAAGTGATGAAGGTCATGGTAATGATGCTGATGATTCAAACAAACACTCAAAATCAGGCAAGAATTGATTCATTCTGGCAAGATTTGGTGTAGAATCATGTCCTGAAAACTTGGAGCCTGTGGTGTCCATTCCAGATACTCACCTGAGCGTACTACTTGAAAATTGTTGCAGCAGGAATATTGCATGCAATACAGTTAAAGGAGGATGGATAAATTAATCTTGTTATTAATACAAAGAAAATATTGAGATGGGGGCTATCAATAAATGGTTGTTGACTGTTTAAGAATTGTCAATCAATTATAGTACATGCACGTGTACTTGAGGTTAGTAAATTCTGTTAGCTTTCTGCAAACATTATTACTATAAGTGACTGAGTGACGCACAGTACTCTCAAACAAAACTGCTTAAGAAATGTTAATGTTTAATCTATTTTTTTTAATTTTTTGACAATGTTGTGTTTTCTTGTAGTGGGAGGAAATAATAATGAAGATCAGCATGAGATTGTGCATACTGTACGAAATGTTGAAGAAGGAGAGAGGCAGAATGAACAAGTCTTGAGTCCGCCACAGGAGCAACTGGATATTGTAACTAAAACACCAGACCAGATTGAGCAAGTGAAATCAGAAGTAGAATTGGGAAACAAATTACAGAGCAATCAATCTGTGTTGCGCTGCAACTGAAGAATCCAGTGAAAGTGATAAGGACAGCAATACAAATGAGGTGCCTCAGGTCTCAGGTCAAGGGGTTTCATGTGCAGTTATCAAACAGGGATCCGAGTATCGATGCTGAAGATACAGCTATATTAACAGCTCAGAATGAAAGTCGTGTGTCTATTTCAGACAAAAATAGCTGTAGTAGTAGTAGTAGTAGAGATCAGGGGAGAAAGACTTCACATGATGAAACAGATTTACCGGTAACTAACATAATTGCAGCACCTTCTGACCAAGACTTTGGGGAAAATAAGAAAACTAGTGCAATGGAGAAGTCTGAGGAAGTCCAAGAGCTGACTATGACACAGAATGACTCAGATCTGAATGTAATGAAGGCAGCTGAGACATCATCTGACCAAGACATTGTAGATCATGAAAAACCTAGTACTAATGAGAAATCTGAAGAAAAACAAGAGGAAGCAAACAGTGCAGCTACAATTATTGCATCTAATGTTGCAGCAACAACTGCTGAAAAGTCGAATTCTCTAGATACAGAACTTCAAGTACCAGAAAATCAATTAGACGTTACTGGTGAAGCAAGTCAGCCCCCTGGCCCTTCTGTGAACTCCATTCAGTCTATAAACAAGGATATGGATCAAAGGAAATTTTCACAAGAGAATTCTTCTACTGAGTCAGACGTAGAAGTACTAACTACTTATGGTGTAGACCAAATAGACATATTTAATCAGGGAAACAGCGATGCATTAAAGCAAAAGTCGACAGAAGATACTGCTGCAGAATTACAAAGTGAAATATCTAGTGATGAAAATGAAAAAAGGCTGAAATCTGAGACAGCCTTGCCACAATTTGCAAGCACAAACGATGAAAGTTTAATGGTGGAGCCAATTGTACAGAACACTGCCCAGGAGAAAAATTTTGAATCTGTAGGAAGTTGTTCTGGACCACAACAACAAGAAAAACCAAGTGACAATCATATCACTGTCACTGTAAGTCATTGCAGAGAAAAAAATCAACCGCAGATGAAGGATTTAGGAAGTCTTTCAGCCATTACTGACGTTAAAACTAGTGAAACTGATGCTATAGGCTCAATGCCATCTAGAGACATAGAAGCTGAAAACAGGCTGATTACAGCATTACGGCTTTCTTGTAAACTATCTCCTGGACACCTTGTTAGAGCTCTTGATGTCAAAGGTGTGGTGTCAATCCACTTGTTGCGTTCGCTGTCGCCAGGGGTAGTGACGATTGCAGAGTTAGTTCACAAGCTTGTTTATTTGACAGATCTTGATCTATCAGGAAATCTACTTGGTCCTCAAGGGTTTCGCGTGATTTGTCTGGCTCTCAGAACGAACAATACTTTAAAGTGCTTGAACTTGGCTAACAACTTAGCGGACACTGATAGCTCTGTAAGTACAAAGGCTAAAGCAGCGCTAGCAACTTTATGAACTCAAGATCTTTACTTATTGTACAATCTGAGACACACAAGGAAGGCACTGCTGAGGGATTACTTATCATGAGCTAGTATTCCATCTACAAGAATATTTCATTCAAAACTTTCTAGTGGAACCTTTGGAGTTAAGCAGTGTTCAAGTGATGGCCCTTACTTCTTGTATCAAATGGGACCTTAACCTAGAAGAGTCTGAGATGAGGTGTATTCAAGTTTCCCCCTCCCTGACCCAACACCTTGATCACACCTTAGTAGTGATGAAGTAGCTTTGCTACGTACTTAAACAATTATTGGATGAGGTTTTTGTGATATCCAGAATAATCAAGGTCAAAGGTTATCAGCCGAAGCTGAAAGCTGAGGCTGATAACCCTTACCGAGACCTTGATTATTCTGGATATCACGAAAACCGAATCTAATAGTTGTTTTATTACACATTGAATGAAAAAAAATGGAATTCATTATTTGCTTCTTCACTGATGTGAAGCAACACAAAACATGTGAACTTGACATGATAACCTGTGACCTTGAGTGTCCTTTGCATGATTAAATTGTATAAACTGCAGTTATGACCCGATGGGCACTGATTTCAAAGATTTACTGTACACTTTTGGCCAATCAGTAAAGAGTTAGAGAGTTCAATGTAGAATAATTAATGTAACTTGTCTTAGGTTGTTACAGTTATAATGTTGTATTGTTTTTCCTTAGATTATTGTATTTTCCTATTAGGAGTGTATAGAAATGATGATATCTGATAACAATACTTTGGAGAGACTGGATGTCTCAGGAAATAATCTTGGCAATGATTATTTTTCAAGATGCATTGGACCAGCACTGAGGACGAACCAATCCTTGAAGTCTTTAAAGTTTTCCAGTTGTGGCTCAAATGATGTGTCTGCCATTTGTGAAGCCCTGGTTGAGGAAACTTCAACTATTGAGGAGCTTGATGCCAGCAACAACCATGTTGGAGCTGTGTTTGGTCAAGGACTGTCAAACATTTTGCGGGTAATTTGAGATGGTTATCATAGCAGTTTACCAGATTTTCTTATGCATACTATTACAGCTATATTCTTTCAATATCCCTTCACCATTGCTGCATCAAATTTTAGCGACTTGGTGATGAGAATGATATTTAACAATAGTCCACAATATATGTTTCCTATTACCTGCTCACTTCATGCCAGGTGGCACCATAGTTATGTCGGCAAATAAGTCCTGCACACTGTGCCTGCACACTGCGCCTGCACACTGCGCCTCCACACTGCCTTGTTGGTGACTGCTGCCTGCACCTCATTTTACGCTATGTACATGTGCTGTAAGGTTCACTGACAGTTTAACAACCCTAGTGATTTTTTAATTTAGCAACCATTTCCTTTGCCACCAGAGGAAGGCAAGTGCTTTCTGTTGTCCATCTCTATTTGATGGCATACATTGCGCACATGGGGATAAAAATCAGAATTGATTTGAACATATAGATATGTAGAAAATTTTGATTGGTGCCTCAGAAAAGCTAATTGATTTGTTGAGCTCTGCACTTTTAGCTTGTCATGTCTCTATGCTCTTTTACTGTACTTCTAGCAGCAACCAGTGTGCTGTTTGCGGCATCTTGACGTCCATGGTACAAACCTTGGAAAAGAAGGCATGGCAACTCTCCTAGCAGGAATACAGCGAAACAGTTCACTCATCAGTCTGAATGCTGCAGGACACCAGGTACAGTGGGTCTATTATTTAACCCTCCATAATTGCTGATCACAATCATTTTCTTCTCTTAAAAGCAAAGCCTGTGATTAATTCAGTGGTAGCTGGCTTAGTCACTCAAGTGAGTTTGTTTCATATATGAACAAAACCCTACATTAACCAAGATCAGAAGCTAAATTAGTCTCTTGAATGTTGTGCCGCGTAGCACTGGGAACACAAATAGTGGAACCAGAGAATTAACTCTGAAGTGTAAATTATAGTGCTACTTAAACCCATGAATAACCCACTGGGCGTTAGCCCTAGCAAAGGGAAACAGGGAACCACACGAGGCAAAGAAAAAATCTTTTTCCTTTTTTCTTTGCCTCGTGTGGTTCCCTGTTTCCCTTTGCTAGGGCTAACGCCCAGTGGGTTATTCATGGGTTTAAGTAGCACTATAATTTACACTTCAGAGTTAATTCTCTGGTTCCACTATTTGTGTTCCCAGTGCTACGCGGCACAACATTCATATGTACCCTTACTTTCTCTTCGCCGCGATTCACCATCTAAAATCGTCCCCGACTTTCTCTGTGCGACCTTGTAGCTCAGTCGGCAGAGTAACGGTAGATCTATTCCGGAGGTCGTGGGTTCGATTCCCACCGAGGTCAAAAGATTTTTTCTTTGCCTCGTGTGGTTCCCTGTTTCCCTAAATTAGTCTCTGCCTCTTTGGGGGAATTGTTGCATGACTCCGCCTCCTGCAGAGAAGACTAAAAGCTACATCTATTGCCCTGTTATCTAACGATATACATGATTATCATTTAAAATTTTTGAAGAAAGGAAAGTGCTTATATACCTCTTCTCTTTAAATAAGATGGTGCAAATTTTCTTCCTCCATTTTGTCGCTATTCCTTTCTCATCTTAAGAGAAGATCTAACTGCGAGCTATGCAGGCTACATGTACAAGGGTGTTTTCATTTCATGGTTGTCAGGTGGCAACATAGCTGTGTAATAATGTTTGTATAATACGTTTGTTTTCAGGTGTCCTGTCTGTCATTTTTAATGGAGTTTTTATACAGCAGCATTTGTCATCCCACTCTGGAGGATTTGATCCTTGAGAATACTAAAGTTCTTGAACTTGATGAATGGAACCCATCAGGTCTTACTTAACTTACATTTACATCGTATAGCTCTCTCAATTGGCATTCTGATAGTGGGGTAGACTAAGCTATGTCTGGCCGTCTGGCTGGCTAAGAGGCCTGGTGCAAAGACGTTATGTGAAGGAAGGCGAAGTCTGGCTGAATAGTGTTTTACATCGTATGCTTACTCACCGTCTCATTCAGCGATGATGTTTTGATTAGACTTCGAAGCATTACTTTATTAGAAAGTAAACTCATTAACCTGATCGTAAAGAAAATCACATAGAAAGAATACACTAGACCGACTGCAAAACCCTCTAATCTCGGGCTATTGGACACGACTTTCATTGCAGACTGTTAACAGATTTAAGTGGCGTGGCCACTCTATGTAAAAAGCTGACTTCAGGAAAATGGTCGAACTTCTTGCAATTGTAAGAAATTCCTCTTAGCTTTGGTGTTTAAAATTGTTGGTGCGACTTTTCAATTCCTTTCTACTCGCCCTTCTTTGGGTATAGCGTTAGAAAACAGTGTCTCTTTTTAAATTTGGCTCCTTGTTAACAGCGGCTATTAATTTTATTTACTTGATGTAGGTTTGTTGTTAACAGAGGGAAGTTCTAATCTCACCAAACTACTCCTGTCAGGATGTTCTTTGACAAACCAAACATTGAGGACTCTGTCTGAAAAGGCTCAAGGCAAATTACCTTGCCTTGTTTACTTGGATCTTTCCAGTAATGACCAGCTAACTACAGACTGTCTGTCGAGTATTTGTGCCATGACCTCTTCTCCAGGTGAGATTTTTAGTAAGATTTTCTCAGATGCACGTCGAAGCTAAACCAGCAGTCTGATTAGCAAGCTGAAATGGGAGGCGATTTCTCTGTTAATTATAAAATATTTTTGTGAATTTACTGTACACCGACCTGTGAAGTGGATGCTACCTCCCCTACAGGCTTTACTTATATATTTTTCCAGCGCAAAGAACGATTGGGAGACTGGGAGTGAGCAAAAGGGCGGGAGCGGGAGCTGGTAGCGAGTGAGGAGTTCGAATGCATGATTCCCTGCGGCCCCTCCTCACTAGTTCATCATTATACGTTTTATTTTCGCGCGGGCGACCGGAGACGAGGCAGAGTGGATGTGCGGGAAGTACACTAGTTGGTGTGTCACATTGGTGGTCCAGCGGTCTGGATTCCAGTCCTTTGGTCGGGATCATTGTTTCATGTTCTTATATTTTACACTTAATTCTGCAGTAATTCCAATCTTCATATTTCCGTCGCCCCAGGGCCCATTCGTTAAACCTTTAAAGCCCAGCCTGGAACCTGTCGATGGGAAATATTTTACGACAGGAGACTGGCAAAGAGGGTTAGATAGGGAGAGATACAGGTGCAGACCTTCCCTCCAATAGATTTCAGTAAATAAAACATGCTACAATGTAATCTTTCTATTAACTCACTGTGTGATTTGCAGGCCAAACTTGCTCCTTATCTGTGCTGGACTTCTCATTAAACATGGCTGATAACATTGCTGGTGATATCGAGAAGCTTCCTCAACTAAAAAACTTTAAGACGTTGCTTTTGAAAAAATGCAGAATTACCCCAGCGAATGTAGTTGATCTCTCCAAACTTATCACCTTGACAACGCCTGATTTCTTGAAAATTTCCTCTCTGACGCTGGACGGCATCAAACTCTCAGGCACAGAGGCCTTGAAAGGAATGCTGGGACTGTCAGACATGTTTATACCCACAAATCCTTGCAGCCTGGAGTTGCTGTCACTTGTAGGTAGTGGCTTGAACGATAGAGACGTGAAACCGCTGATGAACGGCATCGGCAATGGACTGGTCATCAAAGAACTGAGATTGTCAGCAAACCGTCTCACAGATACAACCGTTAACTACTTGGTAGATTCCTCTGGAACATCGCTTTCTCTTCAAGCACTGGATCTCTCTATAAACAAGGTTGGTCTTTTTAAGGACCATTCGAGGTAACGACCACTGCATCTTCTCCTGTCAATAAAATTGCTAGTGCGAGATGCGTTAATTTTGGTACCTCTACTGAGCACATTTGTGAAAAATACAATGGCTTGTTGTTGACTAAAACCCCTTGATGTCTTGTTTTGATAGTTCATAAGACCATACTACACTACTCTACTGCGGAGTAATCCACTCCGTTCAGCTATAGTGCTTCAGTATTAAAATTGGCAGGGCACTTTGCCTCTCTATCAGTGGAAAGTGACGACCTATTAACGTAATCGCTGAACCGCTGAGGGTAATGGAACAGCGGTCAAGAAAAGTAGGCTAGCAACTCTAAGGCAGACTATTCATTGTACGGAAAAAGGGCTCAAGCATCAGCACTGAGAACAACAGACTTGAAACAGACTTGAAATTAGCTTTTGCGTTTCACGCGAATAAGAGACATCTTTTCTATCTTTCACTTGATGTACTCGAGAGCTTTTAGCTACGTTTTCTCAAATATCGCTCCTACTCTTGGTGAAGTGACTGTCTCAAATAAGGGAAAAAACGTTTTGTTTACTTAGATTCGAAATGGGGGTGCTGAGAAATTAGCAGGAGCATTGTCTGACAAACTGGCAAACCTCAAAAGCTTGTTACTGGCTGACAACTGTATCGGTAAGACAGGAATACAAGCTTTGGTCGGCAAGGTCGGTCCGGGCTCTCAACTGGGAGTATTAAATCTCAAGAGCCAACAACAAGCGTTGGGAGAAGAAGATATGGACGAAATCATGGAACAGCTGGCGAAATCACTAGGTATATGTGAAAGTTACGTAGTATTACAGTTCTAAAACGATACTGCTAACATAATTTATGTCGAAAGGAATGTAAGGTAAAAATTTTGAGCGTGCTGTGGTTTTGTTTCAAAAGATTGGTTTCTGTACACAACGTTTTTTTCCATTAGTAGCTGAGAATCTGTCTGTCATTTTACACTTTCAGGATTTGACCCAGAAAATAGAGAAGGTTGTGCACCAGACATCAGTCTTCCAGCAAACTTCGCAATCAATCTTACCGGGTTAGGAGGCGAACCCGGTGAACTGGGACCTAAACTCGACAGCCAAGCCGTACTGACAGATTACAGTGCCAAGCACCGCAGAACCTTGACGTTCGAAGATGCACTCCAGCTGTCAGCGGTCCTGTCCCAATCAGAAAACACGAGGGCTTCAATGAGTCAGAGGGATTGGGACCGAGTGGTCAGTGCCGACAAAGACGCTCCGGCGTGGCTGCAACTTTCATCAAAACGTGAGTGCGCCGTGTACGTCAGTAACCTTCCGTTGAGTGTCACTGCAGAGAAACTTGAGGGACAGCTGGATAGCGAAGCGGAGTGCAACGTTGTGGAAGTTTATCTGCTGAAGGTTAGAAAGACTGTACTTTCCTGGCTTTTGTTTAGCTTTAATCTGTATTACTGTCAAATTCACACACATGACAACTGCTACTTTCTTTTGTTCGGTCGGTTGTTGGGTCGGGAGGTCTGGAGTAAAGGCAAAATGGCGTCTGCCACTCGATTGTGTTACAAATCTGGTCTGGTGATACTGATTGGTCAGTTTTGTATTGTCACTTACAAACACTTGTTACTTGTCTCTGAAAATGACCTCGTCAGGTTGCCGTTGTCGTGACGTCAGTCACCAATAGCAGTTCCTAACAGAATTTCTCTCACCCGACAACCTCGTTTGCAAAAGCCCTGGAAACGAGGTTGAACATTCAGACGATCGCACTAAGCGATCTGCGGATACTCACAAATGAACACTTCCTTTTTATTCCTTCAGGATCAAATTTTGAGGAAACCAAATGGTTTAGCATGGGTGTTATTCACGGATTTTGCATCTGTTCAGCGGGCAGTGGATTACTACAACTCAGGTCAGGCCTTCATGTACGGCACGCCATTTGTTATCTCCACCCTGAACGTTGATGTTATGGCCGACATTGGATCCGAAGAAAATGCTGAAGCTAAAGCGAGGTCTGTAGCTTTTTGAGATCTCTAACAAACTAGTCAAATTTTGAATAACTCCACGACGACAACATTTTTTATGTGAAAACGATGGTTTAAGATTATAACAGGGCTAATGCTAACCTGCTTAGCTTGGCGGCTCAAGCAATTTTTCAAGCAATTTGAGCGCGAGCGGGAGCGTACAAACTACAAAGCGGCGGTTTTTAAAATTGAGCGCGCTAAGAAAGCGGCGAAGCCGCCAGGAAACTCTCTCCTAGGCTCCTCGCGACTTTGGCGCTCGTTATCGTGGCTTCACCGCTTTCTTAGCGCGCTCAAATTGCTTAGAAACCGCCAAGCTACGTAGATTAGGCTAATGTGATCGTGTAAACAAATCGCTATAGCTTTAGAGAACACAGAACTAGCACAAGCCGTTGACGTAGTGAGCTGGAGAAATTTCATTATTACCCTAAACAAGCGATCGTTTTGTTTCACTTTCTTTGGATATTTTTTAAAGATAAACCGAGAACATTTCCCGTGTTTTACCAAACTGATGAATAGGGGGGAAAAGGATGCTGTAGTTGCGACAAATCACCTATTATTTTGTTTTGTCTTTTATTTTATGGATTGATTTTCATTGTGTTTGCAGACAAGAGATGATTCAACGTGCTGAAGGTCGTAAAGTGGATCAAACTGCGCATGCGCAACTGGTTCAGTCAAACTATGATCAGAGTCTTGCGCGTCACGAGTATGCGGCCCAGCACCCCGCGTACGCAGATGGCCGAGTGTGGTGAGCTGGTACCGAGGGTCCCATCAAGATAGGAAGCTCTTACATCTTGTCTCGGATATTTGGTCGGTGGGTTATGTTAAAGGCTGTATTTCAAATGTGTGCTTGTGCATATTACTCTTCTCTGAATAGTTTTTAATACTACTTTATTATTTATTTTTAACTAGAAGATGTGTAATATTTTTCTTAAAGAATTTGTCCACTTTTTTGTGAATATTTATGGACTACAGATTATTATATAAGAATTTTATCTGCTTGTAAATAAAACAGTAAAACATTGATAGACGTCACGCCTTTTCACTTCAAACAGAACAGTTTCCGAAGGCTAGTGTTCAGTGTTCCGAGAGAAAGAATGTAAATTCTCCACTGCCCGTGAGATGCAGCAGAGTCAATTGATGGTGGGATGTCCCGCCCTCACTGCTTGTAGCGATATTTTATTTTTCTTACATGACATGACGATATTTAATTTGTCTTATATGAAGCGTATTACACAATGCATGGAAGCCCGGATGAGTTCAAACAACCTGTTGTGTGCATTATGTGTTGGAGTCCTTGCCTTATTTTCGCTGTCCTCTTTTGACGTTTCCTTGGTAATGTACAAAGTAAAAGTACTAATGTACAAATGATCGCAATAACTGAACAATGTCAAAACTGCTACTTGATTTCGGGTTCAGCAACACCAAAAATTGGCTGAAGTGAAGCGAACGTTTACGCTTCACTACGGTTCTTTTTGTGTACTCTTCAGGTCTACCGAAGGACAAAGCTATTACGGGCTCATACTATGTTCTAAAACAAATTGTAAAAGTTCCGTTCATAGAAAACCCGTTTCTATTCAGCTTTCAAGAGAAGACAACCCCGGGAAGACAAAAAACGGCAGGTCGCAATAGTCGAGCTTTTTCCGCTTTCACGACGAAAATCGGAAGTGAAGCTTTTTTTTGTAATAAAAAGCCCCCACATTTTTTCACTATTCCGTCTCTCGTTTTTTCACGTGTACTGCTCTTTGCCTTCTTTTAGTCGCTGGACCCAAACCTGAGCTAGAAGGTGTCGCTTGGTCACGAGAAATTTTACCGTGGCAATTAGAAACTGCCGTTCTGTTCTATTTCAAGCAGGAACATTTGGCTCTCCTGAATGTTCCCTCGTTAGTCTGTGCAGACAACGTCTGTTGCGGAAGCATGTATGGCTTTCCAGAAACATTTTGCTTCCGTACAAATGATTCCCCGTTTACGCACCAAGAAAGTAATTTTGGCCGAGAACACTGTTTTCGCTACAATGTTCATTCGTGTGTGAAGGAAACGTTACTCCACTAAAGAAGAGATAGAGAAAAATGAATCAGTCATGGGATGAAATAAAAAATGGACGGGTGAATTTTAGGTCATTCTAGTGCATTTAGAGAGCAATCCGAGGAGCAACAATGTTCTGTTTGCCAGCAGAACATTGTCATAGAATGTGGCGCTCGGCACAAAACTATTCAAGGGCGCCAAAACTGTGACTTTCTCAAAGTAGTTGATTTCTGTACATGCAGTTGCCTTTTTTCCTCTGTTTTAGTTTTTTCAAAGAGATAAGTTACTGTCGAAAGGCGATTGTTTCAGCATATTTCGGCTGAAGCGATTCCCTGAGTACTTCCGTTATGAAGCAGTATTTGAAATTTGGTCTGACTCCCTTTCTCGCGTTGTTGTAATTTGAAGTGATAAACTCGAGTTTTATACACAAATACAGCAGTGTTATTAAATGTACTCCAACAACCTCGATAACTTAAACACAAAGGAAGTCTGTACTCCTAAGAAAAGACAAATGAAAATAAACGAGGTGTTGATTTATTGACGTTTTGACCTTGAAATAACTTTGCAGCAGATGCTACGTACGCTGGTCAAACAGATTTTGCGCAAGCGATGAGCAAGTAATCTGAAATCGAACAAGATAAAAAGGAAAGCCATTTTCTGAGGCTTTGCTATGTCAGTCTACCAATGAATTTTAGCCACGATATCAATATGTTTATTCCCAAACAATCCACGCCTATTTTGGGTTAGAAATGAAAATAGCGATTGCATTTTCGAAACCTTTGTTCGCAGAATACGAACCAGCTACAAGAGGAATTCGGTGCCTGAACTATAGGCAGCTGTAATGTTATTCGCTATTCTTTCTGTTTTGGTCGCAGGGATACCTTCTTCAACCCCAGAAGATTTGTCATTTAGACGTTCAAATGTTTTCAATTCTTCTCAAATTATTTTTCATCTGCATGGTATCCAGTTCTTAAGAGGAAAATAGTATAATGTTACTGTACCTGGATGATTCGTGGAGAAGTAGAATACGTGTTAATCCACTTTCGCTGTCGATGAAATTTGGGTTACAGAATTGGCTATTTCTCGCCTCTCTGAAGATTTTCGAAGACATGACTGATGAAGAAAAAAATTACTTGGGTGAGACTGTAGTGTGTGTAGTGTGTGCCTCCGTCTTTTATCCTCTCTTACCAACAGCTCTTGCTAGAACTTTCAGGTAAGTATATTCTGAGGGAGTAGAAATCGCGAAGTGCGAAGATTTGTGAAATATATTAAATTGGAATTTATTAAATTGGACCCCAATAAAAAAAAAAAATGCGACAACGGCGCTGCTGAACCATGCCTTGAGGTGAGTACAAGAACTTCATCTCTTGCTATTGGTGATTTTGTAAAAGGAGCAGTGTCACGAGGATTTTGCAGTTTTAGGTAAATTCTGTGCTAAAATCGTTACTTTGAGGCTTTCCTCAGAAACAAAATGCTTCTGTAAAGCTACGACGAAGATATCAAATGAATTTTATCAGAGAAGGCTAACCATAATAAATTTCTTGAGGTTTTGTTTTAAGACGTAGCATCAAATCTTGAAAAAATTGGCCAATATTTTCAAGTTTCAATCCATGTCCATCCTTGCCGTCCGTAGCGACTGGCGACAGGAAACAGTTTCAGTACCTTCAAATAGTTTTTAATAACAACACTAGACCATTATTTTTGGAATTCAATGGATGCGAAGACACCTAGCTTTTTATAAAGTTGCCAAATAGCGCGACAATGCCCCTTTAAAAGTGAATAAACTTATGAGCTAGATGAATAATTCCTATCTTATTTCTTTTGCAGAGAATGAAGAATCTTTAAACTCTAATTTGTTCAAGGGGGACATGGTATTGGTATTAAACCGTGCAAAGAAATGAACTTATATTTGGAATAATACGTGGAGCGCCCATATTTAATTTCACCGTTGGCCAAATCGATTGGTGCCATGTACAATCCAATGCATTGGAGTCTGGGTAAGTCGGATCCATTGTAGAAAATGTTTTACAAACTTCTGAAGATTTCAAATTCATCCTTTAATGCAAGAATGATACAAGAATTATTCGTAATTTCTCCGGCTTCCTCGTCCTCAGTCGCTACTGTCCTTGTCAGGCATAATTGCATGTACGTTATTCATTGCGCCAAATAAAAAAATGACTCATTAACTATCGTTTCATGATTAGAGAGACTGCTGCATTCCATGCAGCCCAATTTTATGAGACTTGAAACATTTTGCTGGTTTCTATTCGCTAATTTAAGAGCCGTTTTTTTAGAAGAAACATTCTACCGACCAACCGTCATTCCCGGCCGTCATTTTCAAGTCAGAATCAACTGAAGAAGTCACTAAGTCATGGAAAAAATTCTGTATTTAGTCACGGACAAATTGTATATACTTACCTCTAGAATTTGCAATACATCTGCCTAAACAAGTAGGAAAAAACCTCAATTTATTTTTATTTTATGCTATCAAACATATTGGGAAACTCTACACAAAAACCAATTGCACTTCTTGATCAGCCTATAAACTTGCAGCTTTAAGTTTGATAATGTTTGTGCTTCGGCCAAATATTTTAACACTTCAGAAATTTGGTAGTCTACAGCTATTTACTGTAAACATTCTGTCGCCTTATTCTTGCATTGCCAGTATTCTTTCATCCAACTCCAGGTCATTAAAGGAAGAATATTCTTCTCATTTCTTGCAGGCCAAAGCAGTGCACGTGATTGCTGCAGCCATGACTGAGTGGACAAGCAAAACTTGTATCCAGTTCAAGGAAAAAACTTATGAGCAGGATTGCGTCACATTCCGTAGTGGTAGCGGGTTTGTCCTAGAATAAATTTTGTATATTGGGCAGAATATTCAGTTAAATCTAAATTACTCGCGATGACGTGGCATGTTCTAGATCCCACATGTTTCCAGGGTAATTGTGCAGTATGATTTCCAGTTTCCTTTATTTTACGATTTGTTTACCGGGCCAAGGTTGATGACTGCAAAGTGACATACTCAGCGGACTCAAAAGTTGAAATTAGAATGCCATATACATGATCTTGTGACATCAAGCTCTCATGTGCTTTTTGGTTTTGCTTGTCACAGAAATTTGTTTTCTCTCCATTTTCTTTTTCTCTTTAAAGGGGCTCAGTCACGTTTGAAAAGCTTAGCAAAACTTTTCAAATTCGTTGTTTGCAATCCGCGTCAATCTTCTCCATCCTTAACCATCCTTGTTCCTTTATGGTTTATTATCGTCTCTTTGATGTTTTTCTATCTTTACAAAGTGTTACTGATTTTTAGGTTTCCTTCAATTTAACGGTTATTTTTTTCGATGAGGATTTGATTTCAATATATGATTTCGGGCCCTTTAAGTTACCGGTACTTTCGAGAAACGGGATCCTGGGGTCCGTTTCTCGAAGCTCCGGGTAATTATCGGGCCTGTTAAGCCGTTTTGTTTTCCATTCCAGATGGGAGTTTCAAAAGTTTTGAAAACTATACAGTAAAGTCATCAGCCAAAGAAACAAAATGGACTTTATTAGAGGTCAGAACACAACCTTCTTTTCTTGAGGATTTGTTTCGGGCCCTTTAAGTTACCGGGACTTTCGAGAAACGGGCTCCTGGGGTCCGTTTCTCGAAAAAACTTTTCGTACCCGGAAAGCTGTAGCAAAATCACAAACCTTTCATTACAGAGCAGTTTTATTCACATATTCTAAATATGAACAGACTTTCTGCTCATAGAAAAAGTTTCAGGCGTGTACACCTCTCTTTTCTTAGATACGGATTAAAAATGACTTTGCGGGCCCGAAAAATTTCCGGGGCTTTCGAGAAACGGGCTCCAGGACGCAGCACGCTTCCACTGCGCCACTGTGCAAGCTGAACTTGCTCTTACTTGAAAAATGCATATTTACTGAAATATCGTTATTCTCGAGGGGAATTCTCTAGCTTGCTTCGAAATCAAAGTCAGTGTTTCCCAGGCTGTTAGTTGAAATTTGAATTTGGCGAAGTTTGTTTTCTCGGTACACCGAGCTGCGACCCGTCGCTGTGACGTGCTTCAATTCAATGTTCCATTTCGACACACACTAAGTAAATAGGGACTAAATGTATAAAGTGTCTATTGTTCGTGGCGTCAGATGTCACTAACCGTGCGATTCAGTGTCGTGATTTTTTTATCACTTGATTTCTAAGCTCTCATTAGATTCGTGAGAAACATCTCACGTTGCTGTGTCTACCCTATTTTTGCATGGGCGCCAAATGCTCGCCGTCACGCAGCTGGTGTCCTATGTTCTTTGATTGTATCCAGTTTACAAAAAGGGCGGGAAACAAGTAACTATCTAGACAGTCTCTAAAAGCCTTGACGCACGCGCGTTAATTTGTGCTGTAGTGCAAATTAGAAATTAACAATAAATTGGCCTGCTCTCAGCCGATCACAACCAAGCATTTTCCAATATGACAAAATAAACAACACATAAAACGCATAATAAATTCAGCCCTGTCACAAAAAATATGCAGATTTGCGTGCTCAGCAAGCCAGCCATAAACAATTGAACCATGATTTATCTGAACGTTGTTAGTAAAAAGCGTAACGGCGGAACGGGTAACGCAGTAACGACGTAACGAGAAACCGTGTAACGGGATATTTATTTTACCCAGATTTTGTTTTTCTGATGCTGTGGTTAATTTTCATAAATAATAACAGCACAAAAGATCCAAAAATATATATAACAACATGGCGCGCGCTGGTTCTTGTTAAGAGAGAAAAGGAAGACGAAAAAATTCAAGTATAATAACGTGTAAAATTTTCGTTCAACTACTGCGAGTAGAGGAACAAAATTTGGCTGACCAATTACTATCCGTTTGATTTTATGTTAGTCCCCTTCGCGCCCTTTTCTTGGGATGTCTCAAAAACAGACAACCTTATCTTTAATTGACGCAAAGGAGAGACACCTTTCCAAGTCACGACACAGCCAGGTTATGTGAGGTCAAACCCGGAGTATCGTCAAAGAAAGCTCGCTACCGCTGGGTTTAACCGTTATCGGTTGTTTTTAAAACAAAAAGATCTGATGTACTGTAGGATTTAGTTCGTCTTTCCAGGCTCTACTGTGTATTCAGTTAACTTTTCTCAAAAGTGTCTCAAAACCTTTTTATCGCATATTGCCTAAGTTGAATTATAAAGTGTGGTATAAACACTTTTCGGCTTTGAAAATAACACCTCTTTAAAACGGAAACTGAAATTGAAGGAGTTGAAATGCGATAAATTTGGCTAAAGTTTCAGTTACTCAAAGCGCCTTGAATTAAGTTTAGTTGCCAAGTATACAAGCGTGTACGGGTCGACAGCAGATTTCCAATTGACAATTTTAGACTTTTTTTCAAAATGCCGTTGTGTTTGAAAATTTGCCGGTTGATCAAGCTGACAACAATTCGGACCACAGTTTCCGGAAAAAAAACTACTATGTTAAACAATGCAAATAATTTTACTGGACCAGTATAATTTAAACTTAACGCGGGCAAACAGTACTCCTCGGATATGAAAGCAATGCTTGTATTGAAAACAACCAGACAGCACGCACACCTTTAGAGGACTAATTTTACCTTTTTAGGCTTGAAAAAATAATGATTTAAATTGTGGTTGGGAACAGCGACCGTTAACAGACGCCCAAATTGCGCGTCCTATGCATAATAATGCATGTAATAATTTATTCTTCACAGTCTGTTGCTTTAGAACAAGGCACTATCAAAATAGGTCTTACAGATAAGGCGCGACGACGTGCGTGCGGTTCACTTGACGAATCTGTTCACAACACAGCACACGGCAGGTTGTGAATTCCGAGTTTGGAAAACTGTTTGACAAAATAGCTCTAGCAAGGTGATAATTATCCTGTCAACTGGAGATGAAGGCTGTATTCCTAAGTTTGCTCTTTCTGTCGGTTGTCGTCTGCAATCCTTTTCACTTAAAGGACGAACAACAGCCAGGTAAGTACTGCATTTTCGTGTCGGTCAGTGATATTGTTTTGGTTGTACAATGAAGTTGAACATTTAAATACGCTCGCGATATTCAAGTCAGTAACCAAAAGGCTCAAAATAATTGTCTGACTGAAAGTTGACTAATTTAAAGAGTGTATAAGACGTTGAAGTGCAGCCGAAGGTTATTTTGGTACTCATTTACATTGCAATATTAATGCATCGGTAATACCAGTGTAACGACGAAAGCTTTTGTCTTTTCGCGCCTTTTTTCCAACGATGTTTTAATCTGATTTGCCAACAATTGAGGGAATCTCTCTACATCTTACTTACTTGGAACACTGCTTTGCTGAATGTCTTGCATTATTGAAGGACGAGGCCCGAGCAATTATTTTTTTGGTCGTTATAGTTCTGAGACAATAAACAGTTTTCGGCCTTTAAGTTGCATCCCTGGTGTTTACAAAGACCTCAACTTGGGTCACTCGAGAGTCTTACATCAATCAGCACAAAATTAAAGTTTGTTTATGATCTCACCAAAAATGTTTTAGCGCTAACAACGTGAATGCGGTTAGTATAGACAATTTTGATTGCATTCAAATTTTAGTGACTGGAACAGCTCAACGAATGAGCGCCAAAATATTTTGAACTCAGCCCAGCATCCCGGCGCTTGCAGGAGTTGCAGCACACGTCCTCAATTGGGTTCAAAATTGTAATTATGCGATAGATATCACCAGAGTGGACAAATTTAAGACCCGACCACACTGATGGACCTAATGCGTTATTGAAAGTATCGTTCTCGTCTTGAAGAAACGAATCAAAGCAAAATATTTTCGACCACTCGAGCGTTTTCGTTTTGTTTACACCAGTACACACTAATTGGCGTTTTCATTCGAAAACGCCTATTTTTTGATACGTTTCACACTTATGGAACTATGACGCGTTTTCAAAAGCCTCCTCTTTCACTTATCCACAATCGGTGTACCTCCGACATGGAAAAACGTACGGAATTCAAACTTCCAATTGGTCTGGACAAAAGCACAGAAACTAGTATTCGTAAAAAATGGACAACAAGTTGCGAGTGTTCGTCACA
>JAHPZR010012922.1:90000-91100 GCA_019787425.1 Platygyra sinensis
AAATTGTCAATCAAGTAACTTTGATCTCGCGTTGAGCTCTCTTTGATCTCACCATGCGACGGACACTTTGTTGTTAACAAATACTTTGACTGTAGTAGAGCGCTCAAAATTGAAAATTTAACGGAAAGAGGTTTGGTCAACTTTTTTTGGTAGAGCGAAAACAAATTGGTTGGGCCCTTAGATAGTTTAGCTTTGCGTAAATTTTCGATCATTAAGTCGAGAGCATCCATTGTTTCGTATAAAAAAGAACGTGTTTTCACTGTACACGATATTTCCTGACTTTCTAGCTTTATCTAACCAAAGTTGTCCCAATGAAATAACGCGACTGACACGAAACAGTTGCCTATTACATGTAAAGTCGGCCTCCATTCCCTGCATTTCGTGCAGCCTCTCATCCGGTATATATCTGCACCGAAATCTGAACGCCAAATTTTGAAAACCGCCGTAATTCGAATGGAACACATGGTTATCGTGTTTGCACACGAAACACACACCTCAAAAATCTTGAACTCATGTTTTGTTTCTAGCAGGCCTTTTTCTTTCGGGCGTTTTCTAATATACATCATGAGTTCAAGTTTGGATATTGTTTAACCCAGCGCGCAGTTACACTACTAGGCACGGGTACTGCGCTTTTTGCCACATGCTTTTAGTTGGGCCGGTTCTACAATTCCAGTCAAAGAAGCTTTTCAAGAATTTAAATTATTCTAGATTTTCGTAAAACGTCAATCGTCAATTTGTCAGCTCACCGGTGTTTTTAACCGCGAAACAACAAGTTTAAGGCGTCTTGTAATTGTAGAACTGGGCAAACACTTATCTGGGACTTATCTAGTCGTACCAGAATCAAGGTTTTTTTTTATCGCCCGCGATGACACCGTACAACCGATGCCGGCAAAATCCTATAGGAAAATTAACTTCACCGAAATCAAATAATTACTTTCTGACTTTTTGTACGAAACATGACTGCCAGCTAGTGTGCTCTTTTGGGAGTAAACGAACAATGATGTATTAAAATTGAGCTGAAGTAAACGAATGTCGAAATATGTTCCGAGTGCCGCTCCAAGTAGGAACCAAATTCAACTTACGCATGTTGCGAAATCGAC
>JAHPZR010012923.1:0-2500 GCA_019787425.1 Platygyra sinensis
CCATGCTTTATGAATTTTAAGAATTGTAGTCTGTTTCAGGATGGAACACGCTACAATTCCCGGATATTTTCTTGATACGCAGGAACAACCGAGTTAGGAATCGAGTTAAGATTGCGACTAAAAGGTACAGAATTAGAAATCAAATGACTGACTAGAAATACCTCGAAAAGAAGAAATGCAGTTTTGCAAAAATCTCAATCCTTTCATGAATCTGTGCGATTTGTCGCGGTGTCAAACATTTTAACTAAAAAATATGAATGTTCCACCAAGCGATTTGTCCCCGCGCCCAGTCCCTGTGCCCCGTCCCTAAGCCCAGTAACTATGCCCCATCCCTGCACTCCGTCCCTGTGCCCCATTCCTGTGCCCCGTCCCTGTGCTCCATCCCTATGCCCCGTCCCTGGGCGACGTTCCTCCGCGCCGTCCCTGCGCGCCGTCCTTGTGCCCCGTCCCTGCCCCCAGTCTCTGCGCCACGTCCATGCGCCACGTCCATGCGCCTTGTCCCTGCGCTCCGTCCCTGTGCCCCGTTCCTGCGCCCCGTCTCTGTGCCCCGTTCCTGCGCCCCGTGCCTGCGTCCCATCCCTGCGCGCCGTCCTTGCGCCCCGTCCCTGCGCCGTGTCACCTAGTTTGTCTCGAACTCGTGATCAATGCTATCAAGGCTGGTTGCCTGACACTACAAACGAAGCTCAAGCTGTCGGGGCTGATGATATCATTCAGAACCACGCCACAAAGCATATTTAACATTGAATTACAGCAGAAAGAAAAAAAAAAGCTACCAAAAATCTATTGGATTCCTAAACTTTACAAAACACCATAAAAAGCAAGATTCATT
Source organism: Platygyra sinensis (assembly GCA_019787425.1). Classification (NCBI taxonomy): domain Eukaryota; kingdom Metazoa; phylum Cnidaria; class Anthozoa; order Scleractinia; family Merulinidae; genus Platygyra; species Platygyra sinensis. Next base: position 830 of record JAHPZR010012923.1, read on the forward strand.
GCAGGTTTGAGCGCATACACCACCACTAAGCTCTAAGAGTGGCTAACGCTAAATGAACGACACTGTAATGCTTACTGTAAAACTATTCTGGAGAAAACTGGCGTTTACAGCATGTGGGTCATCAATAATTATTTGCATCTAATTCGAGCGCTAAAAGAATCAAAACTTTCGGATTAAGGAAGGTAAGCACTTTGGAAGTTTTCGGCTCTTTATACAAGTTTACCACATGCCAAGCTCAAAAGTCAACTGCATAATCTATACTTGAAGTTTTCACAACCAGGGGGACGCGACAGTATGGAATAAACTGAGGATATTGTGGTGTATGTTTTCTCTGTCCGCTACCTCTGTGAATACTAAACTGGCGGCACGAGGCAAGGATCATGGACTGATGGGATCCTAAATGTAAATCAGCCTGAATTTTCGGGGTCTGAGGTCTGAAGTCTGAGTTTTCGGGGTCTGAGTTTTCGTGACACCCTCTTTCTTTAAGACATGTACATTTAGCATCTACGTAGTACACATGCTACTTTTAGAACCGCTGCGCACCGCAAACGATCTACACTCGTAGCACCACTTGCAGCTACAGCCTGACTTATGATCTTAGATCGTCTTGTTCTTATTTTAAGTGAAGGTTGTACAGAACCTTAATTCACCACCTGTTGTAAGAATTTCAGTCGATTGCAATTGCTTGTTTGTTGTGGCGCTGTATTTTTTTATTTGTCCGCATGGTAATCCTTCTTTGTAACTATGTGACCTTTCAGTTCTCAAGGTTTCGAGCTAAGAATTACTATGTAATAAAGATGGCATCAAAGTCAGTTCGAGAGGTCTCTGTCTTCCCTTTTTGAGAGCGCTGGAGCCACACTAAACATGATCCAGAAAGTTCTCGCGAAAGTTACAGTTTGCGTTGTGTGACATTGCGTGATTTAATAATTTTAGAACGAATCTCAACCAATGAGAATTAGTTTACACGTCTAGGGAGTGTAACGCTCACTCTGAATGAACGAACCTTGAGTGGAAAAACTCGGCTTTATGTGAAAATTAAAGTGAAGTTTGCGAAGTACAGCCTCTGACTCGTGGCATCGCAACAAAACCAGGGTTGGGTGAATTAGACAATTTACGGACAGAATGGCTGCCTTTCTGAAGTCCAGTGGTGGCCAGGGTAAACAGTTTTTACTGATTATTTTATGCATCTTCGGTTAAGTTAGTGACTGGACTTTATTTAAACACTGACAGGTAGCCCATTCAACTGAAAGGCTGGTGTCCACATTGAGCCCTGTATGAAAAATTTACAAGATTCTGCAAAGCTCAGTCGACATAACACAAAAACGCTATTTACCAGGAGCCATAATCAGGGATGGAGACCGTAAGTCTTGGGATGCGCGCGGACCCATGATATGGGACAATTTTTCTATTTTTAGAACAAGTTGCGCCATCCTGACGTCATATATCCGCGCTGATCCACGCACGTGTCTTGGCCTCTCGCGTGGATGTTGTCACGTTTTGTGATGAAATTGTGAGAGTTGCGAGATCCTCTTGCCGATTTTTCACAGCAATGGCAGGGAATAAGGCAGAGAAGAAGAAGCAGGGCTCTTCTATGTACTTTTATGCTCTGATTTAATGGAAAAGGTGTGTTTTTCAAGGTCGAGAATTTCTTTAATTTCGTGCTGTGGATGA
>JAHPZR010012923.1:7500-13683 GCA_019787425.1 Platygyra sinensis
AGAAATTTAAGATTTACAAAGAAATATCAACAGATTTTAACTATCCATACATTTTGCTAGCTTAGCATATTTTGTATAGCAGAACAAGAATTTCTCACTCGTATGCGTTATTGAAAATTCTGTTTTAAATAATGATTTCATTTCCTCGATTTAGCCAAAACGTATAACATTTTGGACATCTACAATTTATTTCTGCTGGCAAACAAGAACGCGCGCGTGCTGCCGATTTCGGCCCGAAGATCCCCAGATTTAAGAGTAAAGTCTCGATTCTCATGTCGATCAATTTTGTGCTTAGAAAAATGGAGAGTAAAGATGCTTACCGATTCTATGGTCTCTTTCCAAGAATGATAACAGCAGCTCGTTAAACTCTGCCCGCAATTCTCAATTTAAATTGCGTTCCATAGTGCTTCCTTCGGTCCGAGGATAATCCGAAATCGTTATCCGGGCAGAATTGTCTGTGACATGGCACGCGAACGCAAACTTTCCCTTTATTTCATACTTGCGACAGTATTTAACTCAATTCGAGATAAGTGTGTACCTCCTGACGACCCGCATTCATGGCATTGGAAAGCATTCGCGACTCTCTTTGTCCGCCATCTTGAATCCCTTGGTTTGTTGTGAAACCCAACACTCCAACCAAAACAGGCGTTCTCATTGGTTGAAATTGGTTGCTGGAAATCCTAGAAATGCTATGATCTGTGATGCGCCTTATCTTCAAAACGAGTTCGGTGACCCCCGATTTTTTTTACGTTTTTCATCTAATCTTATCATTTTCTACCTGCAGTCAAAGTTTTAAAAAAATCTGTACGTGGGAAGTTTTTGGGCGCGAACGTCCTTAAGGTGGCCGAACACTGTTTTCGCGCGCGCTTTTGCTGCTGCAATATTCAGCACGTGCACAAGGATTTCAAAACACAAATATGCCGTCAGAAGAGCGATCATTTTATTTACTCAACACCCGCACTATCCGTGTTATTTTGAACGCAGTGTATTGATGGCTTTAGTCTTTTATTACAAAGATATGTTAGAAAAGGTAACGATGCAAAGAACCCAGCAATTTTCAGCTTTTGTTTGTTACCGAAAGAACCCAGTTAAATGCAACGCATGCGCAGTTGCTCGAAAAATTGAGACCGATTGCTTTAGCAGAAACATGCCGATTTCTAACGATCCAGTTGTTAGAATTTCAAGAAATTTGGCAGAAAAATACATCAAAGACCACGTGAATGATCTATCAAAAAAATCTGAATTTTGACATAGGGAATTTTTAATAATACAGAAAACGATTAACGGCGAATTACGAAAATCGCCTATGTCAAAATTTTATTGGAACCGTGTTGACAGAAGGGATTTAATGTCAATTCTTAGCGTGCAAAATATAAAAACAATCTAACAACTGGATTTTTTTAAAATAAACAAAAACCATTATTTAAGCCTTGTTTTTAACCAGCCCCGTTGCCATGGCAACAACACACACCCTAGTCAAAATGCGAGAATAAATATTTCTGTGGTTAACCTTGACTCTTGCAAAAAATGGGCGCCAAAGCATAAATAGTTTAAAAGTGATGGTGAATTAGGCATAGGCACTTGAAAACTGTGTTCGGCCAACTTAAAGTGCACCTAACCCCCAAAATTTTTTTGCGCTAAATCGAATCTACTTGTCATTCGAAGCATTTGGGCGCAAAAATTTTTGAATTTGCTTGAATCCTCGATTTTCTATGCCCTCTCAAAGTCGCGCTTGAAGTGTTGCACGAGCGAGTTTTAGGGAGTCTGGGGCGGCGGTTGCTGATGACGTCTACCCAGGAACCAAACACAATGACTCCTCAGTCAGCTCTCTGTCTTTGCTTGGGACTAAAACGTCCGAATTTTGTTTAAGAATCATTTCTTTTTCATCACTGGAGTCAGAGTTGAGTTTCGATTCGAAAGACTCCGAAATGAACTTCGATCGAGCACGTTCGACAACCGTGTGAAATCACTGCTTGGAGCTTTGAGAGCACTTTACAATATTTCAAGCGACGACGGGGAAGACCTCTTTACGGACTAGCTGCTTGTATATTAGGAATGGAAAGCTAGATACGAAGTGCAGGAGGAGGAAAAGGACAAGCAGGAAATGAGAGGACGGGAGATTTTCGATCTTCCTGGGTAGACGTCACACCAGCTGCTGGACCCATTCTCCCTAAACTCGGTCGTGCAACAACATGGCGGTGTTTTGGAGCAATTTTCGAGATTTCGTTGGCGCACAGAAAATCGAGGATTTAGCAGAATCAAAAAATTTTCTCGCAAAAGTATTTCAAATAACAAGAAGATTCGTTTTAGCGAGAAAAAAAAAATTGGGGGTCAGGTGCACTTTAAATTAAGGCGGTATTTCACCTGAAGGCTGTTTTGACGTCGCTCAACATAGCCTTTGTGCCAATATCTCGTGCACGTTTCAAGCAACGCCAAATCCCTCTATTTAGAACATAAACCAATGTTTTGCGGTTTAATTAGTGTAAATTCTTGGGTGATTTTTGGGCATTTTGGGAAAGAGATATTTTTTCTTAAAGGATAGGTTAAGAGAAAGTTTTTAAGGTCAATCAAGCTAATAGGTGTGAGGAAAATCACAAGTTAAACACGTCTGTGAAGATAACAAATGAAAACATACAATTGCATGGCGTTATAGGACGAAAACAAGCATAGCACCAAAACGAGGCTACGCCTCGTGCGAGTCTAAGAAATGCCTCCCAAAAGGGAGGTAAAGAGCTTTTCACCTGGTGGCTTTCAGGTTCTAGTCGTTTTCCCAGTCAGTATTCCGAATTCTACTCATTTTGGAAGCGGGACGAATTGTTTGGATTTCTCGGGCGATTTTGGGTCAACCGGGTCTCAAGCTCCGCTGAAGTCCGCTGTTGTCACGGGCTATGAGAACGATGGGCCAATGCACTATGTGGCTTATGAACAATGAATGGTTCCCTTTTTGTTTTCCTCTCTCGGGCTCACAATATGTACGCTTGGTTATCATATGCTGCAGATATCAAGTACCATCCTAACAACCCTGATGTACCACGAGCTTCCAATCACCTCTAATGGCTGAAATATATTGAATATGCTTGCAAAGCTTCCTGGTCTATGATAACGACAGGCCACGTGGAAATAACATTGAATTTTTTTTCCTTATGTCGATTTCCAATGTTGATTTTCAATGTTGTATTTTTTCAATGTTTATCATGTTTTAATGTTTATTTTCGAATAACTTATGACATCACCCCTGTTAATGTATTCCACAGCAATTTTAGATCAAGTTAATTTATTCCTCCGCACGCTTATGAGAATCCTCCGCTTCCTCCGCAATACTCCGCAAAAAAAAGGAAACCGTGGTCCCTCCCCTACTACTTTCTCACGATTTTGCTTGACAATCTGAAAACACCGACTCGAACTTGAAAGTGCACGCGCTGCACTATGCAAATAAACTACTCGTCACGCGGCGTCAGACAAAAACTTTTGCAAACTAGCCAAACGAGCAGAAACAACAAGAAACTATCAAAAACAGGTTTTGGTTATGATTAAGCATTGTTTGGCAAACTCACAAATTAACAGCTCGATACCGGAGTAAACAGTGTTCTTACAGAACTCTATAGAACAAACACAAAAGTTTACGCGTACAACTAGCCGGCGAGCGGATTTTATTCATCCACAGCACGAAATTAAAGAAATTCTCGACCTTGAAAAACACACCTTTTCCATTAAATCAGAGCATAAAAGTACATAGAAGAGCCCTGCTTCTTCTTCTCTGCCTTATTCCCTGCCATTGCTGTGAAAAATCGGCAAGAGGATCTCGCAACTCTCACAATTTCATCACAAAACGTGACAACATCCACGCGAGAGGCCAAGACACGTGCGTGGATCAGCGCGGATATATGACGTCAGGATGGCGCAACTTGTTCTAAAAATAGAAAAATTGTCCCATATCATGGGTCCGCGCGCATCCCAAGACTTACGGTCTCCATCCCTGATTATGGCTCCTGGTAAATAGCGTTTTTGTGTTATGTCGACTGAGCTTTGCAGAATCTTGTAAATTTTTCATACAGGGCTCAATGTGGACACCAGCCTTTCAGTTGAATGGGCTACCTGTCAGTGTTTAAATAAAGTCCAGTCACTAACTTAACCGAAGATGCATAAAATAATCAGTAAAAACTGTTTACCTGGCCACCACTGGACTTCAGAAAGGCAGCCATTCTGTCCGTAAATTGTCTAATTCACCCAACCCTGGTTTTGTTGCGATGCCACGAGTCAGAGGCTGTACTTCGCAAACTTCACTTTAATTTTCACATAAAGCCGAGTTTTTCCACTCAAGGTTCGTTCATTCAGAGTGAGCGTTACACTCCCTAGACGTGTAAACTAATTCTCATTGGTTGAGATTCGTTCTAAAATTATTAAATCACGCAATGTCACACAACGCAAACTGTAACTTTCGCGAGAACTTTCTGGATCATGTTTAGTGTGGCTCCAGCGCTCTCAAAAAGGGAAGACAGAGACCTCTCGAACTGACTTTGATGCCATCTTTATTACATAGTAATTCTTAGCTCGAAACCTTGAGAACTGAAAGGTCACATAGTTACAAAGAAGGATTACCATGCGGACAAATAAAAAAATACAGCGCCACAACAAACAAGCAATTGCAATCGACTGAAATTCTTACAACAGGTGGTGAATTAAGGTTCTGTACAACCTTCACTTAAAATAAGAACAAGACGATCTAAGATCATAAGTCAGGCTGTAGCTGCAAGTGGTGCTACGAGTGTAGATCGTTTGCGGTGCGCAGCGGTTCTAAAAGTAGCATGTGTACTACGTAGATGCTAAATGTACATGTCTTAAAGAAAGAGGGTGTCACGAAAACTCAGACCCCGAAAACTCAGACTTCAGACCTCAGACCCCGAAAATTCAGGCTGATTTACATTTAGGATCCCATCAGTCCATGATCCTTGCCTCGTGCCGCCAGTTTAGTATTCACAGAGGTAGCGGACAGAGAAAACATACACCACAATATCCTCAGTTTATTCCATACTGTCGCGTCCCCCTGGTTGTGAAAACTTCAAGTATAGATTATGCAGTTGACTTTTGAGCTTGGCATGTGGTAAACTTGTATAAAGAGCCGAAAACTTCCAAAGTGCTTACCTTCCTTAATCCGAAAGTTTTGATTCTTTTAGCGCTCGAATTAGATGCAAATAATTATTGATGACCCACATGCTGTAAACGCCAGTTTTCTCCAGAATAGTTTTACAGTAAGCATTACAGTGTCGTTCATTTAGCGTTAGCCACTCTTAGAGCTTAGTGGTGGTGTATGCGCTCAAACCTGCAATGAATCTTGCTTTTTATGGTGTTTTGTAAAGTTTAGGAATCCAATAGATTTTTGGTAGCTTTTTTTTTTCTTTCTGCTGTAATTCAATGTTAAATATGCTTTGTGGCGTGGTTCTGAATGATATCATCAGCCCCGACAGCTTGAGCTTCGTTTGTAGTGTCAGGCAACCAGCCTTGATAGCATTGATCACGAGTTCGAGACAAACTAGGTGACACGGCGCAGGGACGGGGCGCAAGGACGGCGCGCAGGGATGGGACGCAGGCACGGGGCGCAGGAACGGGGCACAGAGACGGGGCGCAGGAACGGGGCACAGGGACGGAGCGCAGGGACAAGGCGCATGGACGTGGCGCATGGACGTGGCGCAGAGACTGGGGGCAGGGACGGGGCACAAGGACGGCGCGCAGGGACGGCGCGGAGGAACGTCGCCCAGGGACGGGGCATAGGGATGGAGCACAGGGACGGGGCACAGGAATGGGGCACAGGGACGGAGTGCAGGGATGGGGCATAGTTACTGGGCTTAGGGACGGGGCACAGGGACTGGGCGCGGGGACAAATCGCTTGGTGGAACATTCATATTTTTTAGTTAAAATGTTTGACACCGCGACAAATCGCACAGATTCATGAAAGGATTGAGATTTTTGCAAAACTGCATTTCTTCTTTTCGAGGTATTTCTAGTCAGTCATTTGATTTCTAATTCTGTACCTTTTAGTCGCAATCTTAACTCGATTCCTAACTCGGTTGTTCCTGCGTATCAAGAAAATATCCGGGAATTGTAGCGTGTTCCATCCTGAAACAGACTACAATTCTTAAAATTCATAAAGCATGGCAATGTTTATTTATTTCATGCTAACTATAC
>JAHPZR010012924.1:0-2500 GCA_019787425.1 Platygyra sinensis
TGATTATAGCTTGCTTTAAGTGAACCCTGTCATGTAGTTAGTTTTGGCGAAATACAAAAAAATAACAACTGTTTCCAGTTGACATATTAGTTATAATAATTCACGATGGTTCTTTGCTAAGGCTTTTCGTTGGCTTTTCCTTTTGATTGGTTGCTACGACTTTTCGAAATTTCGTGACGAAATACTCGTCATAGCACCGCATACAATAAATCAAAAAACTAAAATTTTGATTTTATGCAGTTTGTCTTTTTTTCGTTGTGAAACTGTAGAAGGGTCACAAAATGTGTTTGCACGACAAATGTTATGAAATAGCTCTTATATGGTGTAGTAAAACCTTTTATTGGACAGATAGCGAGAATCATAGCTAATAAACTCAGGAAATAGCATTCTATATGTGCTATATTTTTACATGTGAAAAAGCGATACGTCCAATCAACTTCGCGTATAGCATCCTTCTCATGTGAAAATATAACCAATCATCGCCAGAGTAGAATGGCTTAGCCAATCAGAGCAAAACACTCAAATGGCTTCCCAGAAGCGTGGTCGTGAAATCAGCGCCCGCTTGCAGTTTGTGTTATTAAAACATGGCTTAAGCTTCGGCTTCAAGTGTTCAAGAAGAATAGAAAAAGAAATCTGACAAGTTTCCTGTTTGTTAACATGGCGGTGGCTGACTTGATGGTTGCTGTGTTTCAGATGCCAGTCAGCATTACTCCCTTTTATATCTTTGAAAGCTCTGATTTAATTCGGACCTTTACTTGCAAGGTTCTTTACTATGCTGTTTATGTCTGGACGATCGGCTCCATTTTTTGCCTTACAGTAATGGCATTTGATCGATACTTTGCTGTAGTGCACCCTTTCAGGCGGAGCATTTGGATCAGGAGGCCTAAGATCATTACTCCAATTATTTGGTTCTCATCCAAGGCCTTCATTTCGATCGTACCATTTGCCATCAAAATCGACAATGGCAAATGTCGGATCGAGACATCTTTAATTTTACCCTTCTATGCTTACTTTTTGCTTCCTCCTGCCCCTCGGTGTGATCTCGGTTCTGTACACCTTAGTTGCTCGAAAACTGTGGCTCCACGAAGTGTCTCTGGATCATCACATTAGTGAAAATCAACGTGAACAGGAAATCCCCAAGAAAAAAGTCATCCGAATGCTCATCATTATTGTGGTGGTTTTTGCAGTCTGCTGGCTTCCAGTGCACGTGTTCAGATGAACGAAGGCGTGAGCGACATAGTCGAGAGTGGCAGTGCGGCGAATTGGGATCCTTATGTAATTACATTTGCCACTGGTTCAGCCAGGCTAACAGTGCCATAAACCCGTGGTTGTATATTAGTCTAAACGGAAAGATGAAAGCAGCTTTCAAAAGCATGATCCCATGCCGCCACGATGTACTCGCTGATCGAAGACAACTAACCTAACCCCTACCCGAAATAGCACAGCGAATTCCTTAAAGACCTCCTCCTTGGAAACCAAATTGTAAAATAACACTTCGTTATTCCTTCGTAGCAAGTTCCACAAGGAATTCTTTGTTTAAAGCCAAGCGTAAATAACAGTTTGTTCTTCAAAACAAGCGGGTTCTAAAAACTGAGAACTTTACGCTTAAATGAAAAATGTAAAGTATATTCTGTCCTTCATCCAAATTGAGTTTTTCTAAGAACTCCTTGCTGGAAGCCAATTTATTCTTAGCAAATTTGCGTCCGTGGTAATCATCGCCTAGAATGCTATTGGCTTTGGTGACATGTACTTGCAGTGCCTAGTTTTTCAATGCGCGGAATAATACTGCTTAGATTAAGCTTTCGGATTTCGACTGCTCTCGTCACTGAATTGGAGACTGTCAATCAAACGGTCTAATGTGTAAAGTAAATCCGAAGTTGTAATAAAGTTAACTAACGGGATTTAAGTTAAACGCGGCCTACGCTCTTCATAAAGACTTTTGTCAACAAAATCGTGTGCAGCGGCATTCTCTCTTTCTTTTGTTGACATGTCACACTCGCAATGGTTTGAGCGCGGAAGCCAAATCTCCCACAAAAAGAATTCTTCTTCCACAGCGTTGCCAATTAGAAAGTGCGGTGCGCGAACCACTTGAATCTATTTTATCGTTGTCCTTTTTTACTCCACTGCTGAAATTAGTTCATTAGACGTAGTCTTTTACTCGATCGGCTTTTGTAGTCCTTGATCGAGGACATCGCGACTCTTTTTGTCCGCCATCTTGATCCCTTGGTTTGTTGTGAAACTCAACACTCCAACCAAAACGGGCGTTCTCATTGGTTGAAACGTGAGTTTCGTGACGTCGAGGATGTCCTAATATATTGGGATATTCCGGACTGATTATAGCTTGCTTTAAGTGAACCTGTCATGTAGTTAGGTTTTGGCGAAATACAAAAAAATAACAACTGTTTCCAGTTGACATATTAGTTATAATAATTCACGATGGTTGTTTGCTAAGGCTTTTCGTTGGCTTTTCCTTTGATTGGTTGCTACGACTTTTCGAAAT